>PITA01006282.1:0-101569 GCA_004023965.1 Spilogale gracilis
AAAAAAAGGAAACAAGATGGGACCAGGGAGGGAGACAAACCATAAGAGACTCTTAATCTCAGGAAACAAACTGAGGGTTGCTGGGGGTGGGGCAGAAGGGATAGGGTGGCTGGGTGATGGACACTGGGGAGGGTATGTGCTATGGTGAGTGCTGTGAATTTGTGTAAGACTGATGATTCACAGACCTGTACCACTGAAGCAAATAATACATTATATGTTAATTTAAAAAAAAGGCAGACTGGGAAAAAACATTCAGGAAATTTGGCAAAAGGTTAGCTGTCGTGAATATTTTCTATCCATGGCCTTTATTCAAGGCAGCAGAATTAATCTCCTTAACACCCCATTTCCTTATGACATCTCCTTGTGACAAGAGTATAGCAATTCTGTGGCTTACCATTCTCTGACCTCAGCCAGTATAGTACATATATACTTGGCCTATCCCTACACCATCTGCACACAATAGTTAATAATTTTCTTTAAATCAACTATTTCACTTAAATAAACTTTGTCCTAACCAATAATTTCTGTGAAATTGATTCTCAAGTGATTAAAATTTAAATCAGTAAACCTTGAGCAAAGCAAATGATCCAGCCCTCCATAATGTGGTGAGCCTCATCCAATCTGGTGAAGGACTCGAGGGAAAAGAGTAAGGTCCTCCAAAGAAGGAATTCTGCCTCAGGACTTCCTTAAGGTTCAAGATTGCAACATCAGCTCCTGCTGGGATTTCCAGCCTGATCGCCTACCCTGCAAATTTCCAACTTGCCAACTTCTGCACTTACAAGAGCTGACTCCTTAAAACAAACGCCCACCCTTACCCTCTGTGTGTGCATGTGTGGGTGTGTGTACATATCCTATCCTGTTGGTTCTGTTTCTCTGCAGAACCCTGACTACTACCCTTACCAGCCTTTGGGAGCACTGACTTTTCAAATCACATTCCAGTGTCTTGGCCCAGATGCCAATGCTTACCTTCATCTAGCTCTTCCTTCCTTTCCACGTTCACTTCGCGTGGCTTCCCAATGCGTACTCTGCTCTCCTCCAGCTGCTCACCTCACATCTGTATTTACGCTCAGCATTCTGCTGAGAATGCCTCACTTCGCCAGTCCTTCCCCGTTCCTGCCTTTGAGGTTTGGATCTGTTTCCACATGAGGAGCTATGGAAGAAAGAGAAGGTGGACTAAGATTCTTGCGCCTAGAAATATGCAAAACCAGCTTTGGCAAGTAAGGTTTCCTCTTGTGGGCCAATTCTGGCGAATTGGTGGCAGTTAGTTGGAACATTTTAGGAAGCATTCGGAGGCTGTCTCTGTCAGAAAGAATGCAGGGATCTATTAGTGATGTCTGACAGCAGAAGGCTGAGAAGGGTCAGAGTGGTAATAAACTCCCTATGGAATTGCCACCGCTGGCTTGGTTATTAAAGAAACTGGCAAGAGTATTTTCCTGGGCTCTTTCCAATGCCTATCCCAACAAGCTACTGGACCTATATTTTTTTTTTTTATAAAAACTAAACTAATCTATATTTACATATATAGGGAATGTCAACAAGAGCATTGAAACAAAGGAAGAAAGAGTACCAAAAACAGGGTATATTTGCCTCCCAAACATCTCCTTTTTCACAGTACCAAATATTAAGACAGAATTTGCCTACTGGGGCCAGTGATTTGGGGATTACAAACAACCCAAGATGTCAGTTTAGGTATTTCTTGACTATGCTGCCCAGCACCCGGACACTGGGATATCCTCATAAATACACTTGCCCCTGTTCTCTTGGGGCAGCAAAAGTAGCACTGGTCCCTCCATCATATCCCTGTCTTCTCATGCATGAATGGCTGAAATGAGAACAGAAGCAATCCTGTTCAGCACATCAAGATCAGAGTAATTGATACAGATCTTCCGAAAGTCAGCCCAAAACAGTCCTAGTAGAAAAATCACCTTATGCCTAGTTTTCAATGGTTCCTTCCCATCGTCTTTAAGGTTGGGGTAGGGGAAGCATGATTATTTACACAGCTGTAAATATAGGAATAGGAATAGGTTACGTTCATTCATTCTGGACTTGAGCACTTCCTTCCACCAGGACAGTTTGAGAGGTACTAAGGATACAAAGAGAAATGATATTTGGTCTCTGCTTTCAGAGAGCTCCTAGCATAACTGGTAGTCAAAGAATATACAGAAACATTATCTTAGACCGAGGTCAGCAAACTTTTTCTGTAAGATAATACATGTTTTCAGCATTGCAGGTCACTTGTTCTCTGTTGTGATTGCTCAACTGTGCTCAGTTGTAATGCAAAAACAGTCATAGACATAGACTTAAATAGATCGTCATGGCTATGTTCCAATAAAAATTTGTCTATAGAAAAAGGCTCCTGGCCAGATTTGGCCTTTAGTTTGCTAATCGCTGCCCCAGATTTATTGGGCAAATTCGGACCTGAGATGAACATCTCTCAGAGGAAAGGTTTAAAAAAAAAAAAAAAAAAAAGGTGGGTCTGTTTTCGGTTAGTTAGCGTGGTTGCTTGAGTAATCAGAACCTTATCCGCTGAGGGTGATTTTTAAAAATTTATTAAAACTCCAAATAAGATCTACGGCATCTCCTGTGAATATGTGAGGAAATAAAGCAGTTACATTTAATAAAAGAATGGCTTTATTCATTTAAAAATTACTTGAATTTAAGATCTGCCATAGTCATGATTCATTTAATGAGGAACAACTGCCAAACGTGAAAATGAGGTCGTAGAAATCCACAGGGCAGAGTGGATTAAAAGTCTCATTAGATGTGCATGGAGGAAATGTGTCCCTGTCATGCACAAGAGTTCTTAAATTTTCAAGTCATCATGGAATATTCTGGAAAAACCACTCTCGCCCCAAAACATCAACAAAGGTTTCCTTTCTCATTCAAGTCCCCTCCAGCAACTAGGAATTAATTGAGTAATGGGGCAAATAAAGAAGTCTGGAAAATATTTGAGGGAAGATCAGAAAGTATACCTAATATTAGTACAGTGATGTTCTAATGAAATCCTGGCCTTACAGAAAGAACTTGTTTCTAAGAAGCTGATTGAGAACCCCACTGAATCACAAAGGCTTTGGGTAGATGATGCCAACAGCTCAGCTGGAATGACAAAGCAACCCCCAAGTCCATCGCACTTTTCCTCACGAATATCATTAAACTTCATAGTGTCCTAAAGATTAGGAAGAAAAGTACTCTGTTTTACTGTGAAACCAGTGTCCAGACGGATTCGGCTTCAGTCAGTAGCATAATCACCACCACCATTCACAAAATGACTTTGATTTCTAGACACAACAACACAGCTGAGGAAGGAGACTTCACTTCTATATCACTGATGTCCCTGCTCTCCCCCAATACATAATTTCCTTTACATATAAATCTCCATCAAAATATCCCAAAGATGTCAGTTGATAAATATTAATAGACCTTTTCCTCCCAATTAGAGGTATTTACATTTTTAAAAAGGACTCTTAAAGTCCAAAGCATCATTACAGCTCTAGTATTGATTCCTAATGGCAAAACCCCAAGCATAATTAGTGATAAAATCACTTTATTAAGCAAAGGAAACTGGTTCTTCTCAAACAAACACTGACTAGCTTCCCAAACACTTATGAAGCAGTCTTTGTGGATTAAGACTCTAGTGGGTAGGGGCGCCTGGTTGGCTCAGTTGGTTAAGCGACTGCCTTTGGCTCAGGGCATGATCCCGGAGACCCGGGATCAAGCCCCACCTCGGGCTCCCTGCTCGGCGGGAAGCCTGCTTCTCCCTTTCTCACTCCCGCTGCTTGTGTTCCCTCTCTGGCTGTGTTTCTCGCTGTCAAATAAATAAAATCTTAAAAAAAAAAAAAAAAAAAGACTCTAGTGGGTAACCAGCTGTCCATTCACCATAGCAAACATGTTTCTCACAATTTCTTTTTTTTTTTAAAGATTTTATTTATTTGACAGAGAGAAACACAGCCAGAGAGGGAACACAAGCAGGGGGAGTGAGAGAGGGAGAAGCAGGCTTCCCGTCGAGCAGGGAGCCTGCCGAGGGACTCGATCCGGGGTCTCTGGGATCATGACCTGAGCCGAAGGCAGTCGCTTAACCAACTGAGCCACCCAGGCACCCCTGTTTCTCACAATTTCAACACAAAATGATATGTCATTTTAAGCCATCCAGTGGGTCTAGTTAACTAGGTTTCTTTCTAAGTGTGTTTACAAAAAGCCTCACTCTCAAGAATGTGAAATAAAACACACATCTCTTGGTCACCCACTCTATCTATTGTCTACTGCTAGAGGCTGGGAACACTAAGAAATGTAAGACATGATTCCTGTCCTGAAGTAGTCCGAATGGTCAAAACAAAAATGAGTAGTAAAGCAAAGCATCATTTGATAGGTATAAATCCCTACAAAACTGCAAATACACATGTGCCAAACTACTCAGGTTTCTTTTACTGGTTTCCTACTATATTTAGAATAAAGATACAACTTCTTAACAGAGCTGATGAAAACTCTTAACCTCTAGGTGACAACCTTTTCTCGGGCTGTGGGCCCACTTGCTCTCTCTGCTCCACACATGCCATCTACATATGTTCTTGCCATACTCTCTCCTACCCCAGGGCCTTTGAACAGGGTTTTTTCCTAAGCCTGTAAGGTTCCTCACTCTGCTTCCTCCCTAGGTAATTCCTTTTCATTATCAGCACTTAGATCAGTTTTCACACCCCCAATGCCATATTACATTCTTTCATTGCCCCCATATGCCTATCCTTGGTATTTTTCATTACAGCAAATCATCTATTCATTTCATAATTACTATATTAATGATTTCTCTCATCTCAAAGCTCCACGAAGGTGAGGATGGTATGTATTTTTAGCTTATCACTGAATCCCTTATGCTTAGCATATACTAGGAGTCCAACAGATATTTGTCTGAATAAGTGGATAAATGAGTAAATGAACACCTGGACTTACATAAATACACTAATCCATATCTTTTTATTTGACAATAATCATTTAATATATAATTATTAAAGTCTAAAGTTCACTCAGCAAATACTTATAAAATTCCTACTATGTACCCGGCACTGTGCTAGACACTGGAATATAAATATGAAGACATTGTCTCTCTCCAAGCCGCCTACTGAGAGAGACAAGTAAATAGATCATCATAACCTAACACACGTTACAGGTAAGAGAAATCCAATGTGCCATGAGAACACAGAGACAAGAATTAACTCTGCCTAGGGAATCTCAGCAAGATTCCAAAAGAAGTGAAGCCTGAGTTCTTGAAGAAAAAAGAGAAATGCAGTGGGTAAACTAGTGAGTGAAGGCATTCAATGCAGAAAATGGAACGTGAGGGGCACCTGGGTGGCTCAGTTGGTCAAGCAACTGCCTTCCGCTCAAGACATGATCCTGGAATCCTGGGATCAAGATCCACATCAGGCTCCCTGCTCAGCAGGGGATCAGCTTCTCCCTCTGAAGCAGTTGGTGGCAGGTACAGAAGAGAGGCTGGAAAAGGACTGAGAATGAGAAAAATACCTCCATGGGAACAATGGGGGATATTTGGGAATCACGAACTACCTCACGCCCCGCCCCTGAATAGAATCGCCTTTCCAAAATCATACTTCCTAGGGCCGTGTTTCCCATAGGACTTTAATTATTAAGTCACACAGTTATTAAAATATGTATCCCGAGGCCATATCCCAAGCCGTCTGAATCAACATCCCCAAAGGAAAAGACTGGAAGTCTGGATATTGAGCCAACACCTTGGTCAAACTTATTATCAAGGAAGTTTGAGAAACTTCCATTCCACCTTCAAGTAAGCCTCACCACCCTTTCCCCCCAGCACTGTAGATTGGCCTGTCAGGGGTGTGGCTGTCCAAGAAAACATCAACGTCAATTAACAACATAATGACCCTTATTTCCAATTTAACACTAAAATATGACTACATTAGCACAGGGAAAATACAAGTATAGTCACTATCTTATTAGGAAAATCACACAATTTCCTGAAGAAAAAGTTCAGCTAATTATGCACAAAAGATCGAGACACTAGACTCTGTGCAGAAGGAAGAAAGCCCAGGATTTTTCCCATTAGTGCAGTGGCTGTGGGTGATGTCTTGGGTCTCCGAAGCCATTTGCTTCTCCCCAAGTGGCTATTAATTAAATCACCAGTTGAGGCTCCAAGAGTTGTGTGACCAACTGCAGAACAACGGAAGCTCTTTCAACACTTAAGTTGTTTGAGCTTTTCAGCAACAGAGGATAGAGAAAGGACACTTAGTACATAGCACAGCCTCATCTGAGTTTATCATTTCCTCCACTGGAAAACAAAACAAAAACAAAGCATTTTCAACGCTACTGAGATATCAGTGTTGAGAATCTGAGGCAGCCAGACTACAATCATTTGGATGCCGGCTCTTCATTTAGCTCCACACTTCCTGTGGCGCGCAGGGTCACTGCTTGACTATGACTTCAGATGTAAATGGACACTTGGGTATTGCATGAACCGTTTTTTTAAATTTAAATTTTAGTTAGTGAACATGCAGTGCAATATTCATTTCCAGAGTAAAATTGAATGACTCATCACTTACATACAACACCCATAATGCTCATCAGAACAAGTGCCCTCTTTACTCCCCATCCCCTATCTGGCCCAATCCCTACCCACCTCCCTCCATTAACCCTCAGGTTGTTCTCCCTCATTAAGAGTCTCATGGTTTGTTTCCTTTTTTTTCTTTTCCCCCTTCCCATCTGTGTGAATCATTTCTAATAGAGAGTTTTTGCTTTTCTTGGGAATCCAGCCAGGCAACTGCCTCCAATCCCAGAATCACTGAAAAGCAAGGCAGTAGAATCTCTGGCTGTTTATACAATTTCCTTGTTGGTTTTGGTTAATTTCACAGCTCTATGCCTCAGTTTCCTCACCCACAACTCACTGCAAATGCTTTTTAACCCAGATTACACCCAGATATAACCCAGTGCTATAAAAATGAAAGACTTTTTTAGAGTTTGCTTGACAATATATCAAAATTATTTGTTGGCATCAAGCCATATTTAAATAGCAGCCTTTTGTTCCAATGGACAAATATGTATAATCTGCTGTTTTTCTCATTTTTAAATTGGATTCAGTGATGGTGAATTTAGAGCAGGCACCCCATTTGAGGCAACACAAATTGCAGGGAGGGGGAAGATTTGTTCAAAAGCAGAACCTGAGAGATGAATATTGCTACGTCTATATGTCATTTTTCTTCCCTAATGACATTTGGATATAAGATAGGATGCTCTTAATAAAAGATGCCTTGCCTTCCAAAATGTCCTGTTGATTTGGCAAAAGAGAAGTTGGAGAAGGAGAGCATAAGCATTGGGGGCAAAAAGAGTAATTCCTACAAATTTCAACAAATACCATAAATTGCACTGGGTAGGCCACTGGATTTAAATGAGGATCCCCGGAAAAACTGAGCATTGCCTCATAAATGGCCATCTCAGGGGTGCCTGGGTGGCTCAGTTGGTTAAGTGACTGCCTTCGGCTCAGGTCATGATCCCAGAGTCCCGGGATCAAGCCCCACATTGGGCTCCCTGCTCAGTGGGAAGCCTGTTTCTCCCTCTCTCACTCCCGCTGCTTGTGTTCCCTCTCTAGCTGTGTTTCTGTCAAATAAATGAAATCTTTAAAAAATAAATAAATAAATGGCCATCTCTAAATTTCATGGATCTAATATCCCGTCACAAAATGATCCATGGGATTTTCCAGGATTTCTTGCCCTTTGGTCCACAGTGGAATTTCTCAAAGTATGCTTTCAATGGATGATGATTAAGAATTATATGAAAGAAAGAAAATAGGAGGGTCACGATCAGAACCCATGTATACAGAGATGCTTGATTCGTGGCAAAAAATGATACTACAGGAAGTGGGGAAAGAATGGTTATCATAATAAATGGTGCTAGAACAACTGGGCATCCATAAGGGAGAAAATGATATTACATCTATGACATTAGAGGTTAAAAAAAAATAAATCACACTGCATATTTGTGTATTTGACATCTTATATATATAGCAGTGGCTCTCAAAGTGTGGTTCATGGACCACTTGTACTCAGGTCACCGGTGTGATAATTAAATATATAGATTACCTAGATTACCTTAGACCTGCTGATTCTCTAGGAATGAGACCGCCGAATGTGTATTTTTATCAAACTTCCCTAGATGAGTTTTAGCACACTAAAGCTTGACTTTCAGCAGCGGAGTGTATGGCAGTTATGAAAACAGCCATTGAATCCAGGCTCTGCCACTTCCAGGAAAATTAATCTGTCTAAAAGCAGTTTGCTTATCAGTACACTGGTGATAATACCAACCTCACAGATAGCTCGTGATGACTGAGTGAGATACTGGATCTATAGTGCTTAGTATAGTCTTAGTTCATAGTAAACACTCAGTGAATGTTAGTTACTTCCCACATCCAGTAAACCTACCAGAAATGAAGAGTTTTCAGTCACTAACAAAAATATGCAATTATAAAATTATAGTTTGGTACTGCTCATACAGTATATTAAGTGCATACCTTTATCACGTGCATTAACAGATAAGTGGTGAGTATTTGGTCTTGAGAATTTATTTGGAGGTACCACTTGAAGAACATAAAGATGCAACTTTAGAAGTGTGTATGTGATACAGTGATCAATGTCTACCCAGTGACCCCAATGAGCTAAGTCACCTTGGTCATCAATGCAATGACAGATTAATTTATCCAGCAAATGTTTACTGGAAGATTATGAGGTCCTAGGCCCTGTAGCAGATGCTGAGCACTAAGAAGAAAAGGATACGGACTTAGCTCTCCAGTAGCACCTAGTTTGGGAATATTCCAGCAATTTTTGTTGTTGTCCAATGGTGAGAAGACTAGAAAATCCTAGTTTTATGGGCAGGGCATTTATGGTTGAATCAGGGATAAAAGAAAGATATTAAACAATAAATGCACCCAGCTCCCTCTCCTCCTGTTCCCCAAAGCAAATGCTTTTCCAGATTTTCTTCCAGCATCCAATACTACACTGATGAGAAGTGGGCCACAATGAATGAACGAAGGGAACTACCCTGGGGAAGTAAAACTACCTTAGCAACCTCTTGTGCTGGTGCATTCCTCCGCTTTGATGGGACTAACCATCAAAGCAGGGAAGAAACAGCTGCTTCAGAAAAGAAAAGGCAAAGAATGTAGGTGCCTGGGCTCTACTGTGCCCAGACAGTCCTCATCGGGGACACCAGAGATTCAGATAAGACATTCTGCAGAGACAAGACATATTAGTCTTGTAGGGCTGCCATAAGAAAGTTCCACACACTGGATGCCTGAAACAATGGAAATTTATTCTCTTATCATTCTGGAGGCTAAGAAGTTCAACAGCAAGTTGACACCAAGGCCATGCTCCCTCTGAATGCTCTAAGGAAAAATCAGTTCTGTAATCCTCTCCTAGCTTCTTGGTGTTCTTTGGCTTGTAGCTACATCACCCCAATCTCTGCCTCTATCTTCCCATTGCCTTCTTCCCTCCATGTTTCTCTTCTTATAAGGACACTAGTCCTTAGATGAAAGGCTCACCCAAATCCAGGATCTTCCTCTAAACTTGACTAATTGTATCTCCAAAGACGCTATTTCTCAATAACCACATTCTGAGGTGGAGATGGATGGGGGGGAGGGGGAGGCACTGTTGAACCCCGCCCAGTCTCAGTAGAGCATCGTTTTTAGGAGGAGACAGCGATGAGGCCGGGATGGGAGCAAAGGCAGACAGAAACGGCTGCACACTTAGCATCCAGCAGCACCAAAGTAGTCAGGGCTGCCTTCCACATATTCCTATGGCCCTCGGATCCACAGGAACAAGAGGCATAGGCCCAAGGTACTTTAGGGGCCCATGAAAATGTTTCAAACTCCTAACATCTAAAAAAATGAACAAATATAATCAACCTGGATTCCATGCATATTTATATTGATGTAGTCCATAAAATACAGTTTTTAATATTTTAGGCAAAAATGTCTAGGGTACACAAAAATCACAGTGTAGCCTTGTTCACTAACGTCCATGCTCACACTCGCTACCGGAAATTTCCTTTCTCTCTGCCACCATCTCCTCTTACCCTGCAGGACTCAATTTATGAGTCAGTGCCTCAGGGAACATTCCCCGACAACCACCCCTCTCGCCTCCATCCCATCCCCCCACCTAGCTTGGTTGTGTGCTCCTCCTCTCCAGCATTCCCTCAGTGGATTGCTTGCATAAGAATTCCCAGCTCAGGGGGCGCCTGGGTGGCTCAGTTGGTTAAGCGACTGCCTTCGGCTCAGGTCATGATCCCGGAGACCCAGGATCAAGCCCCACATCAGGCTCCCTGCTCGGCAGGAGGCCTGCTTCTCCCTCTCTCACTCCCCTTGCTTGTGTTCCCTCTCTGGCTGTATTTCTCTCTGTCAAATAAATAAATAAAATCTTAAAAAAAAAAAAAAAAGAATTCCCACCTCACTCTCTGCTTCTGGGGAGCATGACCTAAGATACTTTGTGTCTCTCCAACTGGCAGCATTACCTGCCAAAAATTCTCTAATAAACAAACACACTGAATGAATGAAGTGTTATAGAGACGTGGAAGCAACTATCAAAGACTTGGCCAGGCCTCCACAAGGGCTGGACTGTTAATAAAAGACTTCATTCCTCCATAAATTAATAACCTGAACACGGTAAGAAAAAGATAGGGTGTAGGTTTCAGAACAGCAACACAAGTAGGGCTCCCGACAAAAGTTAGAGAAGGGTCTGACCATTAGACCTGAGGAAGAGTGCCTACTGTGTGCGGCAAACCACTCTCAGACACAACAGCCTAATGATAGTGAGTCATCCAGACGGAACCAGGTTTCCTTATATTCTCTTAAGGCTGCATCCGCCCCAGGGCTGGGGATGAGATGTGTTGGCGAGCACGGACCATGAGGTTGGTGCAGATGATTTCTTGTGAACAATGAGTTGGTGATAAACGGGTTGCCTTTGAAGACCTGATACCCCATGAGAACGCACTGCTGAGCCCCAAAGTGTGATCCTCTGGAGCCCGCATTCAACAAGCTCTAAAGATGAGAGAGGGTTTCATGGTGTGGAATTCCTATCGTGGATGCGGTTCTCTCCTCTCAACCTTTGCAGCAGTTTTGGAGCTGAGCAGATGGCAGGGGAGGGCTTGACTAAGTGGTAAAGTTTCAGCTGCAAAAGGCAATTCCTAGAATGACAATTCAGAAACTCATTTCCACCAACACTTATCGTATTGGCAGAGGGTTCGTGAATCTTTTTAGGAAAACGAGAAGGAAGCAGTGCATCAGAATAAGGCGTCCTATGTTTGGTTAGGTTATGTGGAAGCAAACACGACCGAATCCAATTCTTCCCTTCTGTTTGCTATTCTCAAGGAAGGGGCCAGACTTGTTTGTAAATTAAATAATACCAAAAAGACTAAAGCTTAGGGTCTGCGGTACAACAAACCTTCAGCACACGAAGCAAGTGCTCAAGGCATTTGGAAAGGGGCGTAGGATAGTTTCCGCTGAACTGCCTCAACCCTACCTGGCATTAAAGACCCACGTAGCTTCCAGCACTATCTTACAAAGAAACGGCAAGGCTATAGAAAGAACGTGATCTGGACTCAAAGCCTGTCTCTGGTACTAAATAACTCCATGATTTGAATAAATTACTTTTCCTTTCTGAGCCTGTTTCCACAAATGTAAAATGGCGCAGGAGGAGGGGGAGGGGACAATAGCTATCTCAAAGGATTATTGTAAGAATTCACTGTGATGATGTAAATGAAAGTCATTGGCAGACAGTATGACCTTAAAGTATTACCACTTGTGCTTTTGTTAGTTTGCTTATTTTTCTGTTTATTTCTGGTCTGCCTAGTTGGCAAGAGTTTATGTCAAAGTCCCTGTCGTGCTTTCAGATTCCTTCAGTTCTGGCTCATCTATAATTTTTCCCTTAGCTTCAAGCAACTTTAGGATTAAGATACTTAATAAAACACATTTGTTTTCCTTGAAATTCCATAGCCCTATCTGTGTGAATGAGGCAGTAAGGTTCAGCTTTGGGGGTCTTAGCTTTTGATCCTTTACAGTGTGCACATAAACAGAAACTGAAAATGTATTCCATATTCAGAAACTATTGTATTGTCTTTTAATGAGGGCTGCTTTAATTCCGTTTAATTTAATTCTCAAATGCAACAAAAGTGGTATCAGTGGAGATGATTTCTGTGGCAAATAACAGCAAAGCTATTTAATGGGTTTAAACAATTAAAGGAATTTACTGGCTCCTGTAACTGAAAACTTTACAGAACTTTTCAAGGTTTGTTCTAGGCTCTGCTCAGTTTTTCTGTAGTTTTTTTAGTTCTGTCTGCCGTCAGAGGTTGGCTTTGTTCTTGGGCTGGCCTCACAGATGGCGGCCAGCAGCACTGATAGTGATGATGATTCACGTCCAAGGGCAGAGCAAAGCCCAAGGTCGGTTTTTAGAAGCATCACACCGGAAGTCCGTTTGGACTACCACCGTGATAACAACCTCAGTGCTAGGGAAATGCTATGCACTGATTGGCTAAACGCTTATCAATCACTATGGCAAGGAAATGAGATTATTTTGAGTGGTTTAGATGGAGAAGGACCCTCGTCTGGATCTGAAGATAAGATTCATCTTTGCTAAACTTCATGGTTGTGACTCAAGGAAGATGAAATGGATATTAGAGGAGCAAAATCAATGTTTGTTCCAATTAAAAAACAATTTCCAGCAATTTAGTGCAGTGTTCCTCAGTGCTTATATTTTTGGGAAGCTATCGCTAATCTCACTATGCTGAACTCTTTCCAAATAAAATAACATACTTTAGCATCCAATGCAGTTACAGTCCACTAATATAAGGCAAGTCATTAGCGAGAATTTCAGGACATCTAGGTTAGGGGGTCTCGTTTTTTGGTTTTCATCTCTCCACTTTTCCTTATTTTTCTCTCCCCTTATTTTCTCACTAATTTTTTCTTTTTCTCATTTTCTTCCTCCCATCTGTATTCCTCTTCTTCTTAATATGCCTTTTAATATGTGCAAACATAACGGGATGCGAGATTAGACATTTCCTGACGTCTCATGATTTTAGCTAAAGCTGTAAAGCTGCTGAAACAGATTACAGTGTCCTCCTAGGAAGGCACTAGACACATCCTCTCAGGAATTATTAAAAGGGGACCACACTCATCCACTGCTCACCTCCCTGGTAGCCTATGAAAGGGAAAACTAGAAATTCATTAGAAAGAAAGTTCCTCAGAGGTAAATGTACCTACACAGGTGAGAGGGATGCCTTCACCTGTCTGGAGCCAACCGAGGAAAGCTTTTCCAATGAATCACTGAGAAAGCCTGCACTTGCCAAAGGCGAGGCTGGTATCTTCCTCCCACGCTGGATGTTCACAAAAATCCACAGTCTTGGAGTCTGGAGGGACAGGGGAAGAAAGGAAAGAGTGGAAGAACAGATGCTACTCATCTTCGCCACCATGAAACCCCAAGCTTCTAGTAGGAACTGGGCTGAGGAAAGGGTAGAGAGCCCGAGGGAAGAAGCTTTTAAATTACGTGCAGGATGGAAAGTCTGGGATTTTGTCTGTGTGTTTGATTTAGTTTAAACTAGGTTTTCTAATACCCCAAAATATAACTCTTCAATAATAACCAAATATGACTCTGCCTGAGCTGTTTTTAAGAGGTGAGGAAGAAAAAGCCCTAAAGAATATTGTTAGTTGCCGGTACATCTTTAAAATGTTTTATGTTATATTTCAATATAAAGGGGAGAAAACCTGTTTCCTAATTGTACTCCACTGAATGCAATTTATTTAAATAAACTTACAAAAGCATCACAGGTGTATCTTCAATGTGCTTTTTGTGAACATGGCTACATACAGCATCAGCCGGGCCCTGCAGGAACTGAGAATGTTCAGAGAGCAGCTGAGGAACTGACAAAGATGGAGGAGGGGCTGGGGGACTGAAGATGGTGGATGGGAGCTTCCAGCAAAAGGGAGCACTCTGAGGCCTCTAGGGAGAAAGGTAAGGGGTGACAGCCGCAGCCCTGAGAGGGACGGAGCGAGCTGGTGCCCTGGGTATCAGCCAGCAAGGAAGCCCAGCCTTGGTGTGCACAGAGCAGAATGGAGACAGGAGAGAACCTCACTGGGGCTGGCAGATGGCAAATACTCGGCAGAAGTAGTATATTTCAATTGTGAAACTCTGGCAAATATGATTGTAATTGATGTATGGAATACTCAAATGATTTAAATCTGGTGATAAGGGAGAACTTTCCCACTGAGTCTCTTGGCAAAAATGGAATTATATTCCTCAAGGAGAAAAAAATGAGCCTTAGACCAATGAAATCAGCCTTAAGAGAAAATGTATTTAAACACAAATATTATTCCTCTAAAAGGAATATAGATAATCACATCGATATCAGTGATAAAAAATTGATCACCAGAAGAAATCTGGAAATAAAAACCCTGAAAATGAAAGCTGAGGAAACAGGGACGCTCTGCGGGATCACAAAGGTGGCCACAGCCTCTGAGCCCCTTCACCCACATTGATGTCTCCGCACCTTCTCTAGTAACACCTTTGCTGAGACATGCCCTCAGCGGTACATTTCTCTGACATCTGCCTTCTAAAATCAGGATAATCATCTGTACTCCTAGGAAAACAAAGGTTTGTCCTTCTCAGTCTTTTTCCCCCTTTGCGTGCTTTTGCCATTACTCTCTCCCTTATCTTGGTGAACACAACATGGGCCAACTAAATTCTACACATCTTTGTTCTTTCTCACTGATGTACTAGGGAAGCAAGATGTGTTTACCTAACTCTTTCCTGGATCTACCCCTTCAGCTGGTTCCCACATTCCAACCGTGCAGATTTCTCTTTCTAAACACAAACACAAAGAGTTCTGGGTTCTTCCATTGCTCTGGAAAACTTACTTCCCTGTCCCCACCACACACACACACACACACACACACACACACACACACACACACCCTCCCAACTCCCTTCCCATCCAAGGATCTTCAAAGTCCAGTTTAAATGCCATCTCTCTTCTCAACCCCCCTCTAATCTCTCCCCATATTACCCCCCCACCCCCAGTCTGGCTAACAGAATTCAACACCCTTTCTCCTCTGCTCCACTGGTATCTAGTCTCCAAACTTTAGAATGGTCCTTATCACCTATGCTACAGGTAGTTCTTATGGTAACCATCTTCTTATGAGAATGTTATCTCTATATCTCCAGTGGCACAGGGAGAAGGTTCATAATTTATGCTGAAAGAGAAAAATATCTAAAAAGTGTTTATAAGCAACATAAGTAACCCTCTGTTCCATAGCTGTATCAGGGGCCAGGGCGATAAGGAGATAGATGGCAAATAGCTTCCCACTTGAGCCAGAAATCAGATGAAGGCCACCTCAACACCCTTTCAAACAAATACAAGAACAACATGTAATAAATTAAAACATGCATTTGCTGCTTAATTTTTAGTCAAGTTGTATATGTCAAGTTGCCTTAAAATGGGAGGTGGCTGTTTATTATCTTCCTGTTTATTAAGGAGCAATGAGGTGGCTATGTTTATGAAATGGGCTGTTGTTACAACACATGTACAGTTATAAATAAAGCAAACTACAAAGAGATTAGCAATGGAAGATCTGAGATTTTATTTGTTTTCATGAGGACTCTCCCAGTCGTTTCATGCTTAATGGCAAAGTCATGACTGTACGGTAAGGTCTATTTACACAAGACCAAGCGGCCTTCACCAGCCCCTTTAAGGCCTCAGCACGCTCAGTGGAGCTGCTGACAGACCAGGGAGGAGAATGATGTCACTTGGCTTTTATAGATACAATTTCCAAGTCTTTGAGTTTTCTTTGTAGTCAGTAAAGACAGGCCTCCAAGTGCAAGTAGAGATGTTTCCAACTGTGAACTTCCAAGAGGTCCCTCGGAGCCCAGCCCTCCCCTTGTCATGTCTACCATGCATTTATACGGTCACTCAGGTACAGTAAGTTCTGACTGCCTGCATTCCATTGTTCTCCAAAACTGCTTGGTAAACTATAAAGGACTTTAAAATTTCATTTGTTTTCTTGCCCAAGGTAGGAACATGCCTCCTCCATCTGTAATTATCAGCACACAGATCACAACAACCCAGCAAGGAGGAGAAACTTTCCCTGATTTCTAAAGCAACATACTGATGTGGAAAGAACGCTTTATTTAGAGAACTAAAGTCCACATTCTGGCTATATTACTGGGGCGGGGACTAGGGTGAACTGAGCCCTCATTCTCTGGATCTTCCTGGTCCTGCCATCCATTACAACTCTGTGACTGGGTTTGTTTTTTTGTTTTGTTTTGTTTTGTTTTCTTGAGGGTAAATGCATATACCATAAAATTAATCATTTTGAAGCATACCTTTTAGGGGCGTTTAGTATGTCACAATGTGTATAATCACCACCTCTATCTAGTTCCCAACATTTTCATTTGTCCGGAAAGGAAACCTTGTTCCCATTAAAGCAGTCACACCCCAGTCCCCCTTCCCCCAGCCCCTGGCAACCACCATCAGTTTTTCCATCTCTATGGATTTAACTCTCCTAGATATAACCTGTGTGCTTTTGAGCAATAGTCCTAATACCTAATTTACCTTGTGCCAAGATGTGATTTGAAGGGTTTTTTTGTGTGTGTGTGTTTTTAAGATTTACCTTTAGCAACATTTTTTTTTAAAGGATTTTATTTATGTATGTGAGAGAGAGAGAGAGAGAGGGAGAAGGTCAGAGGGAGAAGCAGGCTCCCCACGGAACTGGGAGCCCCACACGGGACTTGATCCTGGGACTCTGGGATCATGACCTAAGCCGAAGGCAGTTGCTTAACCAACTGAGCCACCCAGGGACCCCATCGATTTGAAAAGTTTTATGTGTATTGATCCAATGAATCTTCACAAAAACCCAATGAGATGGAAACAAATAGCCCCAGATGAATGGCTCATTATTTAATTCTCTAATTATGATTTCTTCATCTGTGAGATAAAGAAAAAAAGCAATACTCTAGCAATAATTTGCTAAGCATATTTATTCATGGGAAAGGCATTGTTCTAGGCCAGGAATAGCAAATAAGATTCACCTCTAACCAAGTGGGAAAGACTTCCTTTTGAACAGGGGAAGCGATGCCTTTGAGATGGCTCATGGGACAGGGTATACAGGGGCAGTGTCTGTCACAGACAGAGTAATGGGTGAAGAATCATAAGGAACAGAGAATTTGTGTTCCCTTCTGGGAGAGTGAGGGGAAAAAAGAAAAGGAAAACTCAGACGCCATCTTAGCTGGGAAGGGCAGTAAGCATCACCCATATGAGCGCAATGAGAATACAGTAATTTACAGAGTATTAAGAGCAGAGGAGTTGGCAAAACAAACAAAATGGAATATGTTCAAATCTCAACTCTCCAACTCTTGAAAAGGGTAATGCCTTGAAATTTTTTAAATCTTTCTTTTTCCCATTTCCTCTTTGGTACAATGGATAAATGACTCTAACATGTAGAGCTCTGGTAGGAACGGCATAAGATAGTGCAAGCGAACTGCTAAGCATGGCATCTACACATAGTAAGAGCTTAATAAGTGGTAAGGAAATAAAAAAATATATTTAGTATATTATATGTTGAAATATTATCAAAACGCTTTATATGTGAGAAATAGAGAGAGAGGGGAGAGAAGGTGTGGCTATATGTCTGCATTGTAACAAAAACACAAATACATATACCTACACCTTCTCTCCTCTTTATGGGACATACAGTGGACAAAAAGGAGGAATCAAGTCTACTTACAAGAGGAAGAAGTGGTCAGAAAAGCCTCATAAAAGAGGAGGCCCTTCAGATACTTGAAAGAACAGACCCACCTGCCTGCCTCACCCTGTTGTTATGAGGATTTAGTGACATCATTTATTTAGAGTATTTAGCACAATGCCCACAGTCCACAGACGTAAGCTGAATATAAATGTTTTGGTTCCTTGCTTTATTATTCTGCTGTGACCCTCTGAACCAGTCAGGGTTCTTGATGGCAAACAACAGAAACTGCCTCCAGCTAACCTAAGCAGCAGAGAAATTTTTTAGGCGGGTCTCAGGGAGCTCGGTGAATCAGCAGAAAGGAGGCTCAGAGCAGAAGTAGGAACCCAGGGAGGCCCGGCAGCGATAGCTAGGACCGGCTCCCAGGAGCAACCTGACTGGGCTGACGCCCTGTACCCCACCACTGGGGGACGCTCAGCACTGCTGGCGTCAGCGAGAGGGATCCTTAATGTCCCTGGGATTTCCTACCACTCCCTCCATGTAACACCCCTGGTGAGAGAGTCCACAGACTGACTGGATTTGTTGTCTACACCTCAGCTGCCCATTTCATCCAAAGAAGCCTTCTGGCCTCTTCACCTTCCACGGTGAGAAGCAGGGCCCTTTTCCCTACCGAATATCACACAGCAGGGATCTACTTCGGTAGTACAAACGGAATCTGGATATAGAGGGTCAAAAGAACTTCAGCTGTACCTTAAAGAACAGTTTTGACATAGCAGAGAACATCACTCTAAACCCCAGAATTTTCTCTTCAAAATGTAAAATATTTAGAAATCAAGGTATTCAGGTCATGTTTAGGTGTTTTGTGCCAAAGATGTGCTATATAGTAGGCAGTCAACAAAAAGTAGTGAAGTAAATGTAAGGAGAGTCAGTAACAGTGTGATTAATATTAATCATAAAATATGAATTCTTCAAATCCTTAAAAATGGCTTTAAAATATTAATTTCTCAGTTTGAACTCCCCATACAGGCTAATTGAGATGTAGGAAGATTAGTTCTGCTCTCTTTACCCCCATTGACAAATTTGAGAGATTTTTTTATCTAATGTGAGCGTAAGCATCTGGAAAGTAGTCAGAGGGGAATAGGGGCTTATGAGCTGATAACAAAAGTTGATAACAAAAGCTGGTTGTTAAGAGTGAGTTGATAATGGATTAGCAAGGGATCTTTCTGATGCTCCTAAAAGATCTGCTCTGAGATTTCCAGGAACTACTCAGACCTTTAGACAGAGGGCAGGACCCAGAGAAGAGAAAAACTACTTCAGTAGAAAAACTGGCCTCTTATCCACCAGTACTGAAATGTGTCCAACTCTGTCCCGTGTCACACAAATCCCCCTCTCCATCTTCCCCTGCGGCGCCTGCCCTACTTCCCTCTTCTCAACTGTCCTAAACTTCTTCACGGTTTCTCATATTTGTTTTTCTAGTTCCCATCTCCCACGCACTTCCCAGCCCACTGCAGTGCAGCCTCTGGCCACAGCACTCCACTGAACTATCGCCTGCCAAGGTCACCAATCATTGCCTTATAGCTAAACCTACACACACCTTTCCATATTTGTCTTTGTTGGCCTCACATTGTGGATGATGCTAACATCCTCTCAGAAATAAGCTTTATGAGACTTCCCTAACTCAAGAGTGTCATGTTCTGCGCCTCTGTGTATATTCAATTGTAATATCTTATCTCTCATTTTGCAAAGGCACCCAGAACTCCCAGACTGAACTCATCATCTTTCTCTGCCTATACATTTTTCCTGTGTCCTCCTTCAAAATGAATGCCTCCCCACTGCATAGGTCCTAAAGCTAAAGACTCTGCACTATCTCCTGAGATAGTTCTTGAATATTTCTACTTTTCTGTGTCCTTCCTGAAACCATCCTTATCCAAGAAACCAACTAAATAACCGGATGAGCTTAATGAGTTCACACCTCTGAGTCTCAATTTCCTGGTCTGTAAAATGAGACAGTTAGCATGAACACCGAGTTTCTTTCTTTTCTACATTCTGTGATTATAAGAGTTTAATATAAAGGAGGGGCTCAGGATAAAAACAAATCCTGTGCTGTGGGAGATGATCTCACTTTCTGCAACTAAGTTGAATACTGAGTGGCCAAGACTGTGCTTCACATCCTCCCACAGTACTCTTACAGACAATCTCAGGGGCTTCCGGACGACTTAAATAACAAGTCCCTTCTTCAGTAGAGGTCTGCCTTGTGCTACATTTTGAGCTGTAGAAAATAGTTTCAAATGAGATTCTAATGTTGGCAAATGAGTCATCTACTTTGTTTTATTAGTTGGTCTGAAAGCTCCTTGAAAAGAATAAGACAAGGCTCCTATTTCCTGAAAATGTCCTATATAGAGGGGGCGGGAGGAAGTCCACCTTTGATGACTACCTTGGAATGTATTTTTGAAAACCTGGTTAACAAGGTTGATGGAGATCGGTGGGGTGGAGACCGCCATGATGAAGAAGTTCGGTTGATTTTCAACAGTAGTAAGGTCAAAATGAAAGCATTATAAAAGAATAAAGGATTTAATTAGGCCCAGTGCTTTCTATGAAAGAAAAAATTAAAAACCATAAGAAGATGGAAAAAGTTAAGCAACACAATATGGCAGATTCCACTAACGAGTTTAATGGGCAGCCATTTTAATGGGAGCGAAACTAGACTGCAAACACTGCTCTAAAATTATAGGTTTCAGCTACGCTAGCCATAGTCTGGTGTCCCAATTTTTAAAAGGCTCATTAAACCCATCATCAAAAAGCAGTATTTGCTAGAAGAATCCCATTCCCCATAAAAAGCACTGTTGGAGAGTCTTACCATAATCCACCAAATGAGTGACCAGCCTTCCTTCTGAACGAAGAGCCAAGATGTGAGCTGAACATCAGGTGAAAATGACAGGGAAGCAGAACAGAGTTGGAAAAGGAGGACCTTCACCAAATTGCAATGTGTTGTCCCTCTGAGCGGCCTAGAGTGCGGCCAGGGGAACCAAGCAAAAAATATACATATTGACGGAGAAAAGATCAAGCTTGTTACTGCCTTCCCAGGCTTCACAAGTTCCATTGTCCTTTCCAACCCACGAGACACAGGAATACTCAGGATGACTCCACTAATCACGTGGTCTTGAGTATCTCAGCAGACATCATTTAAGCAGATCATCATTTAAAAGGATAACTGCAAATTAAATTAGTTCATCCTAATTATGCAAAAATGATAAATTCAAATAAGCAAGGTAATTCACTTCCAAATTAAAAAATTTTTCAATCACTTGGCATCTCAAATCAAAGCAAATGGGTAATGTTACCAATTATATCAATTTGACTCTTAAATTTAAATACATAAACATATGATGACTGAATTAAAATTCTTATTTGGTATGCACTTAACTTACTAACATTTGCGCTAGGGTAGAGAACCACATTCAAGATATGAAAAACAAAGAAGGTGGTCACAAAAGTACTTTTGTGAGGAACTAGCAACAGAATGAGTTCCCCAGATCTACTAAGTAAGTTATCCCACAGGAAGAGTTAAGTAGATAACATTAGTAAAGGCAACACTATGGAAGCTTATGAAATATTTATCAAGGGAAATATTTGATAATTAATAAAAATATTCAGTTTTAGGAAGCAGTATGATAAAGTTAAGTTTCGACATGGTTGCACTTACGAGCATGTGCAACTGGCACGGGATGCTAGCTATCAGAGAAACGGAAAGAAATGAACATTTATTGAATATGTTATGCTAGACATTACTAAATACTTTCAAATACAGGATAGCATTGGAAACTAGTTATCAGAGATATTAAATAACTTGCCCTAGATCACACAATGATAAATGACAGAGGACTTAAACGCCATCTTTTGATTACACATGAGAATTATTTTTGTCACATCTGTATCACTTTATCCTGAGCCAGTACTCAAAATATGGTGGTGTTTAAAATATTTTCGGGGGGTGCTGGGGTGCCTGGGTGTCTCAGTCAGTTAAGCATCTGAACTTCTGATCTCAGCTCAGGTCTTGATCTCACAGTTCTAAGTTTAAGCCCCGCACTGGGCTTCACGGTGGGTGTGGAGCCTACTTAAAAATAAATTAAAATGATAAAAAACAAAATATCTTTTTCAGTATTTCCTAAGATTTCTGATGAAGGTCAATTCAGATTCCAATTTCAAAGTTAATGAGTAATAAAGTGATATTTAGGAGGAAAACAAGAACAAAAAATAATATGCATGCATTCTGGGTGACATTCTGAATCTTCCAAACACTTGATAAAGCATTCTTTTTTTTTAAGATTTTATTTATTTATTTGACAGAGAGAAACACAGCAGGGGGATCTGCTGAGCAGGGAGCCTAATGCCGGGCTTGATACTGGGACTCAGGGATCATGAACTGAGCTGAAGGCAGATACCTAATGAGTGAGCCACCCAGACACCCCTTGATAAAGCATTCTTTATGTCTCATAAAAGAATGAAGGAATTACCTATTGCTATATAAGAAATCACACCAAAGTGTAGTAGCTTAAAACAGTAATTTATTCCTGTGTCTTGCTATTCTGTGGATTGATTGGGATTGACTGGGCAGTTCTTGCTTAGGGTCTCCCAGGAGCTGCAGTCAGATGTCAGCCGGGGCTGCAGTCATCCATAGCTCAACTGAGCCGCACGTCAAGATCGTTCATTCATGTGACTGGCACGGGATGCTAGCTATCATCTTATTTGCGGCTGGGAACTGGAGGGTCTCAGGTGACTTGGGCTTTTCTCAAGAAGTGGCTGGGTTCCAAATGGGCACATACCACATATAAATGTTCCAAAAGACCCAGTCTTCTTACAGTCTTGCCTCAGAAATCCCAAAAACTCATTCCCAGATCATCCTATTGGTTGAGCCAGTCACCAAGTCCTAGGGGTAGAGATGTAACTCCACCTTTTTGATATGAAGAACAACATGACCTAAAGGAAGAGAAGACACCTTCATCTTCTGCCTCCTGGCATCTCTACTCTACCAACTAACTTAGAAGGGGAAATATATAATAAAATTATAGTAACATAAGTCATTTTGTTTATTTTCTTTATCTTCTTGGCTCTTTCTCTTTCTCTGGAAACAGCATTCCTTTTCTTTTTCTTTTTTCTTTTTAAAAATTTTATTTATTTATTTGACAGAGAGCAGGAGAGCACAAGCAAGGGGAGCAGCAGGGGGAGAGGGAGAAGCAGGCTCCTGACTGAGCAGGGAGCCCGATGGACTCCTATGCCAGGACTCTTGGGTCATGACCTGAGCAGAAAGCAGACGCTTAACTGACTCAGTCACCCAGGTGCCCCTGGAAACAGCACTCCTGAATGAATGAATAAACGAAAATTTTTCTCTCTCCTTTTTTTCTACTGTTTTTTTCCCTTATCTCTTTTCTTCCCTTTTCTTTCCTTCTTTCTAACTAAAAATAAAAGGTATAGAACAAATGTTTTAAGTAGCAACATATTCTAATTAGTTAGTGAATCTTATGGCTAATGTCTACCCACATCTCCCATCTGGTATCTGCCTGCCTGACTCAGTTATCATCCTGGATAGGAAGGTAAAATAAAAAAATAAATAAATAAATGGAGGCAAAAGAAAGGAAAGAGGGGAAAAAATTAGAAAGAAAAAGTAAATTATTAAAAGAAGGAAAATATAAGTGGTATGGAAAATAAATCAAGAGGACTGAACAGTCTTAAGCCCAAGTGGCTGAAAATACCAAGAGAAAGAAGCCAAATTCTCCCGTTCTTATGATGCTGTGCCCACCCACTCCTTTCTGATCCATCACCACCATGATCAGCCCTGTCCAACCTTATTTTTAATGCCCAAATTATCGCTGTATTATCTTAGTGCCTAGAGTCTTCAACTCCTTAGAAACCGTCAAAAATACGGTTTCCCAGGGCGCCTGGGTGGCTCAGTTGGTTAAGCAACTGCCTTCCGCTCAGGTCATGATCCCGGAGACCTGGGATCGAGCCCCGCATCGGGCTGCCTGCTTGGTGGGAGGCCTGCTTCTCCCTCTCTCACTCCCCCTGCTTGTGTTCCCCCTCTGGCTGTGTTTCTCTCTGTCAAATAAATAAAATCTTTAAAAAAAAAAAAAATACGGTTTCCCTTATGGCACTCTCAAATAACGAACAAACAAACAAAACACTGAATGATTTCCATGGATAAAGTCCAAAATAAGCATCTTAAGGATTTTCGTAATGTGACCCAACCTCTCTCACCAAATCTTGTTTCTCATGAAACTATTCATTCAGCCATAGCACTCTAGTCACTGTATCTAAATATACAGAAAAATGAGACCAGATATCACTATTTATTACACCATAAAAAATAAGAAATCTGGACCAGGGAAAATAATAAATAACAAAAATAATCGTGTTTCACAAAGCAGTGGCGACATTGCAAGCTTATATTGATCACATTTGAGGTCCAGATTGCTTCTCAGGCCAACGGCCTCCTCATTTTTGCCTAATCCCATCCTCGGGAGCTTTCCCTGCTGTTCCCTGCCTTCCCAAATCCTATCTCACCAGGACTCATGAAGAAGACCTCTTCTTCATGGAAAACAACATTAGCTGATTAATTTGGAAGAAGTGTGATTAGGAGGAATATTCTGGATCTGAAGTACTTTTTAACACAACAGCATCTAATCTGATTCTCTGTGGAGACCCAATTGCCCAAGTTCTATTTCAGTTTTTGCTCTGTGGATTTCTTTGGTACACTGTAGTTTAAAGGACCACTTCATCCCAGTTTGGTAGATAATTCAGCTGGCATCCAAGCATTTGTACAACTGTGATTTGCAAGAATTACAAAGAGCAATTACAGAAACAGTTAAAAAAAAAAACAACCCACTGCAAATATAACGCTTTGGGAACCTGGTATATATGCAATTTTTAAAAATAGGATATTTGAAGATACTGATAGGTATATTGTAAGATCAAACAGATTTTGCAGTGAGAATTTATTGTCAGGTGTAATTAAAGATATAGATATCATTTTGAAAGTACAGACTTTAGGGGGCAAGGGAAGAGACTTCTGAAGTGAAGTAAAAATTGGGACCGATTACAGTGATGATCATGGGATAGCAGCAACCATTCTCTGAGGAGCTCAGTATCCTTCTAAGCCCCACTGAGTCCAGGAAAGCATGTGTATGAGACCAAAGGCAGCTTTGTGAGGAATACCTTTGGAATATGCAAGAGCAGAAGGACCGGCAGTCAGCAAACATGAAAGTGCACTGATCACCAACAGAAATTGTACAGTTGAAAATATCTTTTTTTGTATTTTTTGAGAAAGAGAGAGAGACTGAGAGAGAGAGAGAGAGAACGTGTGTGAGCTGGGAGGGAGGGGCAGAGGGAGAGGGAGAGAGAGAATGTGGAATTGGACACTGGGCTTAGTGTCATCGTGCCTGAGATCATAACCTCAGCTGGAACCAATTCGGACACTTGACTGACTGAGCCACCAGGTGCCCCTACACCTCAAAATGTCTTATAAAAAAAAAAAAAGAACAAAAACAAAAAACTAGTTTTCTTTTTCTTGTCCGATGTTGAATACGCAGGGAGCTGTCGTTTTTCTTTTTTAATCTATTTAGATTTCAAAACTGGGTAAAATGAAACTTTTTAGGGCAGCTTCTAAAAGTGGTAAAATTACAAGGAAAAGTCAGTGAGAGATTATTATATCGGACAGGAAAGCAGAGGCTTCTGGGGTGATCTCAAAGTTCTCTTGCCTATATAGTCTACAGGTGCTCACTTCATTCTATTTACTCATGTTTAATGCATTTTGCTGTTTATGAAGATGTTTGGAGAAAACCACAGATAATAAAATGTTCAGCTTCTACAACTCGTAAGCTCCTAGCCGTTCATTACAGAGGGAACCAGGGCTTTGCCCACATTCCCTTTTGCCCCAATGAAGCTGGTTGTGCCCTGAGAGAGGATTTCTTATTTTCCAGAAGAAACAGGGAACCGGGTCTGGCCCTCGTTGATATTTCACAGCAGCCCTTTTGTACATGGGCGTCCTTCTTAAGCCAAAGATGAAGTTTCATGCCTCGTATTAATGTAAAGTAGCTGATATAATGCTACCCAATTAGTACATATTCACTCACTCATTGGACAGATGTTTATTGACTCACCCATCAACTGAGTCCCTGGAAAGCCAGAGCAGTTTGCCAGAAATACAGTTAAATGGCATTTGGTAAGGGCTATAAAGCCACCAGAGTCAGCACGTCCTCCCAGCTATCACATTTGTTTTGCATAATGGATATCCCTCTCATTCCCACTGAAGTCTTACAACGGGATACTAGAAGAAGACTGCACATTAGAAGGTGGAGATTTTTTTTTTTTTTAAGATTTTATTTATTTGACAGAGATAAACACAGCCAGAGAGGGAACACAAGCAGGGGGAGTGAGAGAGGGAGAAGCAAGCTTCCCGCCAAGCAGGGAGCCCGATGTGGGACTCGATCCTGGGTCTCCGGGATCATGACCTGAGCCGAAGGCAGTCGCTTAACCAACTGAGCCACCCAGGCATCCCTAGAAGGTGGAGATTTAATAAAAATTGAAATAGAGTCATAAACAGGAAAGGATTAAAAAAAAAGAGAGAGAGAGGAAGGGATCCCTGGGTTGGCTTAGTTGGTAGAGCGTGCAACTCTTTGATCTCAAGGTTGTGAGTTCAAGCCCCACAGTGGGCGCAGAGTTTACTTTAAGAAAATAAATAAATAGAAAGGAGAGGAATAAGGAGGCAGACACTGTACAACAGCAAGCCCTCAGTGTCCTGCCCTCTCTAAGTTGGACCAGGTATTCTTCCTGTTTCCTTGCTTGGTTTTTGTTTGATCCTTCCTCTTGTCCATGCCCCCATCTGGAGAAGTCAAGACCAGCCTGGAGGCCACTGAGACAGGCCAAAGCCAGGAAATGATCCTGGGATCAAAACTTGGCTGTGCAGGGGCATAACTTCTGAGCAGCCAGAAGTAGAAAGAGCCAGAATATAAACGTAACCCATTTTTGAAGGAGTGCCAAAGGTGAAAAGTGGGAAAGGCAAAGTTACTCATCAAGTCTAAAACGGGTAAGCAAAAAAGCAAAGTGAAATAAAGGATCCAAGACAATAATTGGGAGCCGCTGCTTGGGGGTTGATACTGGATTTTATTGAGTATAAGTTGGCTTAATTCAAGAGTACAGGATCCAGGGGCGCCTGAGTGGCTCAGTGGCTTAAGGGACCAATTTTAGCTCAGATCATGATCCTGGGATCCTGGGACTCAGCCCCTGGGGCCCTGCCCTCCCTGAGGAGTCTCTTTATCTCTCTCCCTCGGCCCCGCCCCCTGCTTGTACACACGCT
This sequence comes from Spilogale gracilis, assembly GCA_004023965.1. Classification (NCBI taxonomy): domain Eukaryota; kingdom Metazoa; phylum Chordata; class Mammalia; order Carnivora; family Mephitidae; genus Spilogale; species Spilogale gracilis. Next base: position 27,078 of record PITA01006282.1, read on the forward strand.
CTCTCTTTCAAATAAAAAGAGCACAGGATCTGAGCAGGTCCTTTCCCTCCTTATGACTTTATCTCGCACCTGCTTATAGACCATTATCAACAAGACATTAAAAACACTAACTAAACAGGGGCACCTGAGTGACTCAGTCCATTAAGCATCTGACTCTTGATTTTGGCTCGGGTTATGATCTCAGAGTTGTGGGATGGACCCCCGTGTTGAGTCCTGCCTCGAGCCCCCCCCCCCAATGGGGCTCTGTGCCAAGCTGCTTGCTCAGCAGACTGTCTGCTTAATATTCCCCTTTCTCCCTCTACTTCTGCCTGTCCCCTACAAAAAGATTAATTACAAAACAAACAAACAAAAAACCCAGAAACAAAAACAAAAAAAACTTACCAAACCAAATCTGAAAGCCACAGACCAATTTTGCCTAGACTAATTTGACCCTGAGGATGACCACATTTCCTGAGGACCGTTGTCCTGACATTCCTCCACTGACATTTGGGGAAACAGAGCACTTGAAGAAAAGGTATACTTAAATAAATGAGTTCAGGTTTGAGCCGCCTGAGACACTGGTTGGTAGAAATGCTTCATCCACCAGCAGAAAATTTATTGAGCACTCACTAGGTCCCATGGTGCATGCTCACCCAAAAATACTTTCCCTAATTCCATAAAGTCATGCCCCAGCATACTCTAACATTTAAAAATTTCTCCACTTGGTCAAAATCAATTAGATTTTTTTGAGGCTCTTTACCCTCCCTCACCCCGATTCAAACCATAATTTCCTGAAGTCTAGGATTATCTTGCCATATTCTTTTAAACCTCTCTCATTTCTAGGGAAGTATGCACTAGGGGCTTTTAGCACCTCTGGAGTCGTCTTGAGTCTACCTGTCCCAGGGTGGGAAGGGGACTTGCTCAGTCAGTGTAGAACAAAATGTTTAGTATTAGCCTTAAAAGAAGTGGTTTTTTAATTATCTTCTCTCCCTGCTTTTCAGAGGGAAAAAAAACCCAACAACACAATAATGTAAACTTTTCTTCTCTGTCCTGCACCCCACAGGCACTGCACAGCAGCTGAGCGGGGGGTGAAAGCGGACCTGGGGGGGGGGGTATGCGGGTGTGCGCGTGCCTGCCTGCGTCACGCCACGTGACTGTCCCACGTGAGGTGCGCGGCACGAAAGAATGTTCGGGCACATGCCTATTTATATCAAAGAGATGGTAGGACCTTCCCCACACACACACACACACACACGCACGCACAAAGACGATTCATTTTGGGGGACATTAATGCTAAGTTCTGGGGAGAGGTTTAGCAGGGAAGAATGAAGAGCAGCCAGGGAATGGGTTCCTATCCCTAACAGTCGAGGGAGGATCAGGTACGAAGCCAAACTGCCTTTCCTGGAATTGGGATATTTCATTCTAGAAGGAAAAACGCTATGTTCATTCCCCTCGCCCCTTCCGCCTCACTTCTTTGGTGCCCTTCCAAGGTAGGGCCCCTTGGCGCTGGCTTCTCAGCGCCCCCCCCCCCCCCCCCCCCCCCCCCCCCCCCCCCCCCCGCGGAAGGCTTACCAAGGCCAAGAGGGCCAGATGGGGCTGCTGGCAGAGACGCGGCTGATCCGGCGCCTTGTCATCCCACTTTCCGTCTGCCAGGGCCTTGGGGGGTGGCCCTGCCTAGTGCTGACGGGGCGGCAAGACGACCCAGCAGCGGGCGGCAGGAGCACCGGCAAGCCGGCAGTCCCACTCCCCAGCCGTCCTGGGCCTGCCCAGGCTGTAGTGTGCCATCATCCTGCTACTCCCATCTTACAGTGCACACACCAGCTTTCTCTCAAGACAGTTATTTGATCACTAACACTTTGAATATCATGATCATCGGCTCATTTATTTTTTCTATTTTAAGGTATAGTGTTGGTGTGTGCAGGGAGCAGCCGTATCGATTTCCATATTTGCCAAGGCATCCGAGTGTGAGCTGCCTATCACAGTGCTGACTTTAATAACAGGTTGTTACTGTGATCATTATTTAGCATTTATATAGCTCCTCACAACTGTTTACCCATTAGTCCTCAGAGCACCCCTGTCAAGCTGATCACTATTAGCAAGCCCCATCATAGAGGCAATAAATCAGGGGTTTTGGAGAGCTTTTAGTAATATCCACAAAAGGACACAGAATGAATAAGCACAGACCTGGGACAGGATGGGTCTCCCTCCCTCGGGCACCCTTGGTGAGTTCATTCATCCCATCATTCTGGTTAGCAGACCTACACACCGTGGGCTCCGTGTGGCAGGCTGCAGCTCGAATACATACTGAAAGTCCTACCCTGGTGACCCTATCTAAAACAACATCCCCCCTCAAGTCACATTCCTGTGTTTGTGGGCTCCACAGCACTTAGAGCTACCTGAAGTTAGCCTGTTTGTATATTTATGTTCCTGTTTATTTTCTTTGTTCACCATGGAGAAGGTCATCTCCATGAAAACAGCGGCCTTGCCTGGGTTGTACATGGCTGTATCCACGCTATTTGTTGAAAGCACCTGGCATACAGTAGGTGCTTATTAATGCTTGTTGAGTGAATGACAACAAGAGCCCCGTGAATAGTGTTACTCACACATCATTTTCTATGCCTTTTTGTCTCTTTCTGGACTTTCTGGATATAATCACACATACACTCAATTACTCTTAATTACCCTGCAGCTAATGATCTAGTCTGTGGATGGCCCAAGTCCTTGGCTTCCTCTCCTCCAGAGATTCCTCCAAATCTTTCAGTCATTTCTCACCTTTAGTTGGGATGGGTCAAGGAGAGACTAGGGCAATGAAAAAAAACCTGTTAGACAATTTCACTAGTTCTAATAACTTTGGGAAAGTAGAAAGTTGAAATTATTGATTCCAAGACTTCTTTTTTACCTTATTTGTGGATTTAAAAAAAAAAAATCCATCTGTTTTATATAGGCAATACAGCGAAATGTGCTTTGAAGAAGTTAAAAGCACTGTATAAATGTAGCATATAATTATGTATGCATGCAGTCCCATTAACCTTGGTAATTGAGAGTTGGTTATACATTTAAGGTTTAATTAGTTTTGATAGAACAGTAGCTCACACTTTTCTAATGGGTATGGCTGGACAAGGGCTAGAAAACAACCTTTGGTTGACATTTTTCTTTTTTTTTCAACCATCAAATCAAGATAAAGCTTGAAAAATCCCTTCAAAGCCTGAAACGTAGGCAGTAATGCTGATTTCTCATCATCAAGTAAGAATAGGGAAATGGTAGTAAAGTTTGAATTTTCTTGCTTCAAATTTCAGCCCATAAGATTTCAATTTCCCTAAAAAAAATCTTAGGCTGATCATGGAAGAATGACTCCTCTGATACTCTAAATATGAAGCTTTCTATTTAAAGTCTGTCTTTAATGTTCTTAATAGCTGTACATGCAACCGGAAAACAAGTTGCCTTGTTTTATATGTAAGGAATCAACATAATATGTTATTTTGGTAACATGTGTTGTTGCATTTGGTTCTTACTATAACTCTGCCCATAGATACTATGAAAATAGAAATAAAACCATTAAATGCCATACCGAAGGTCTTAGAAGAAGTCACCAAGAAACTTGGTCTGGCCTAAGACTCCTGGCTCCAGTTTAATATTCTCCACAGTGTGAGAAAACCGCATTGGGAAGGAAAAACTCATTCCTAGTCCTGCTGTCACAGTACAAACTTCAATGTTCAGGCTAATACTTTGCTTCATTGTTAAACTGGCCACACTTACTCGCTGTGTGGCATATCCCTGATCCTGTCCTCTGCTGTGGGAGGACACAGGGTCAAAGTAAGAGACAGGTTAGATTTTCCCGGCTCTCACACTCTCTTTGGGATGGGAGACACACCCACACAAACACTGTCACACAGGAGGTGGGGGCACGAGGCTCTGTGAGGAGAAACAGCATCTGAAAACATTCCATGAAAGCAGAGCACCTTGGCATGAAATCAAGATTTAACTGAGAATACACTGAGAAGAGGAAAAGGAAAATGGGATGTCTATTAATTTGATCTACCTAAAATCTTATCCACCATGGCAAGAAGGTAGTAGATAATATTTTTAGGGGAGATGGGCAAGGGGATGTTAGGTTAAACGAAGCATGAGTTAAGGAGGGAACTTATAGTGATGAGTACTGGGTGCTGTATGGAAATGTTAAATCATTCTATTGTACACCCAAAACTAATATTATGCTGTATGTTAACTGGGATTTAAATAAAAACGTGAAGAACAACAACAACAAAAAAAGAATGAGTAAGATTTCTACAAGGAGGGGGGTGAAGAGGTATTCCTAGCAGAGGAATCACCATTATTGGGGAGAAACAAAAGAAGGGAAAGAGCAAGTAGTCCATTTGGATTATGGTGTGGAATACACCTGCGAGGCTGTGGAAACAGCTGGTGCTGCTGGAGAAAACCTAGAATAGACGGACACAGATACACATGCTTACATGACTGTTGGCAAGGACACCAAGAAAGGGAACAAAACGGTGACAGGCTCAGACCTGAGCTTTATATACCATAGCAGCAGAGGTTCTCACAATTGAGATGATCTCCTTGTCAAAATCGAATTGCGGGGCCCATGCCCATACCCAAGGTCTTAGAAGAAGACAAGCCTTAGGCCAGACCAAGATTTTTGGTGACTTTTTCTAAGACCTTCGGTTTCTATTTGAGTAGGTCGAGGGTGAGGCCCCAGCATTTTCATTTCTAAAAAGTTCCCAGAAGAATAGTCCAAGAACCAGTGAGAGAGTAAGTAGCAACGAGAAGCCAAAACCGGAGTTTTAAAAGGACAGAAATAAAGGGACTGATCCAAAGGCACAGACCAGAAGGAATGGGGCCCTGCCAGAAAGCTGATGGTGGGAAAGGAGGAAACAGAAACCAGGAGAACAGACAACTGCCTCGAAGGACAGGGGATCCCAGGAACACGTGCCAGGTCATTTCAAATCACAAATCATCAGGAAATCTCCAGTGCCCGTGTCAGATACAGAAGAAGCATTTGAAATTCATTCTGAAAGTAGCAATCCTGTCTAGAAATTAAGCTCTGAGTTTTATCTTACTTCCCCTTCCTCCCACGTCGATAACCTCATTCTAGTGCAATTTAGGTTGCTAAAGCGTTTTTCAGGGAGAACATATCTGCACCCAGCCAGCTAGTATATCTGTATACGTAAAATCGCACTAACGCTGATTTCCTCATTATTTCCTTTTAGCACACCGTTGTCACAAAATAGTGTTCAAAATAAATACAGAAGCAACCATCTCTACCTAGTGGGGCAAAAAATTCTGAACTCACCATACCATATAAATACCCCATGAAAACACAGATGAATCCTTTATCCAACCAAAATGCACTGAGTACCTACTAGGGGATGAGTGCCTGGACACGAACAGGAATAAAACACGGGCTGTCCTCACCGCAGGCTTTCTCCTATGCTCTTAAAGCTGCCTAAGGATGGTGCTTGGCTCCTAATAAAAATTCTAAAGCAGGGACAGAAGATAGTTAGCTTTTCTAGGTTGAGCCCCACTGCTGTCTAATTATCCAGCTGAAGAGAACACTTCGGTCCTGGGCTGTTTCAGCGAGCTCAGCTATATTCTGCTGACACGTGGAGAGGAGAGGGGAGCCTCCGGCACCCGTTCACCCCCTGCTCTTTAAGTATGGTGACCGTTTTTATCACTTACACCTTTCAATACCCGGAGAGAGTGCCACTTGGGTTTTTAAAATCTCACTTCCTTTACTACGTCCCAAAATAACAAGGTCACTTCAGGACCCGTGAGCGGTTGGCACTGTGACGTGTTTCCCACAAGCACTAATAGTCCCGGAGAAGAGCAAGTATTTTCACAGCTGCAGGTCTGGGTGCTGAACTTTCTCCTGTCAGTGAGAATCACGTCCCAGTGGAAATATAGAGGTGGAAGCCACCGTCAAAGGGATAAGGTGACAGGCGGTGTTGTTTAGTCCAGAGAGCAACCGGAAATGGTTTCTGCAGCTGGAACAAAACAAAGGCAAGGGTTGAAGGTCAACTTCCTCTTTTATTTTGGCTAATCGGCACGCCTAAGCAGCCCTTCCCAAATGTTCCGGGTCTGCTGATTGTTGCTACTCTGTAAAAGATCCCACAGACTGTACTGGCCTATACCTCTTGGACATGGGAGGGAAACAAAAGGGAAAATGTTCAGTCTCATCAGAATTCATGAAGCCATCCATGGCACCTGGCTCCCTCCGCTCTGCCCCAACCTCATCCATCTCTAAGCGTTACGGGATTTTATTTGTGAAATGCCCTCACATCCATGCAAATTCCCCCACCGTGGTCACCCCAGCACTGGCCACCATGTTGATGTCATCTCTGTTCTAAATGACCGTGATAGCCTTCTATTGCTTAGGTCCCCACCCCAACCCCGGCCATTCTTCACATTAATTCACGGAATTAATTCACAATAATTCATTCACAGTAATCTTTTAGAACTTCAAATACTACCACTAAAATCAGGATATCCCACACATACACATAAAACCTATCTTAAAAATTTTCTCTGGTTACAAACTGACGGTCGCCAAAAGGGAGGTGGGTGGAATGGGTGAAATGGGGCAGGGGGTTAAGAGTACACTTATCATGATGAGCCCTGAGGAAGGCAGAACTGTTGGCTCACTATATTGCACACCTGAAACTAAATAAAAATTAATCTCCCCCCCCCCCAAAGACTTCAAAGACTTGATGTGTACTATATCTCAGGTCTAGCCCAGAGTTCCGCATGCATAATCCATGCCCCAGGCTCCCTTCCCTCTCCGTGTTGCCTCACATTCCTCCCCCATAGCGGGCTTTGCTCTCATCACCCAGATTCCCCTGCTTGGAAAACTCCTGCCTCCCTGTTTGCCACACTGTTTCCCATACACCTTTTAGCACTTAACCCTTATCAGCTCCCGAAGGATGCTTGAGGAAGACCCTCTCTTCCCTGGTTGAGCCAGATCCCGGTGTTCTAAGCTCCCTTGGCCCCCTCAACAGGACATTTACACAATCTTGTAGGACTGTTTGACTTCTGCCTGCCTTCCCACTAGACTGTAAGATCCATGAAGGTAGGGACTTAGTCTCTTTTTGCTTACCTTTGTGTTCCAGAGCCTAGCACAGCTCCTGGCACACATTAGGTATGAAATAAATATTTTCATTATGAAGGATGAAAGGAAGGCAGTCAGGGGGGCAAAGTGCTACTACTAAAATAAGAAAGAAGAGGTCTAGCATTTTAACTGAATGATAGTAGGTAACAACTTAAACTTCTAATGTTAGGTAAAGTTCTAAGAATCATTTATAATTCATTCCTCACAACAACCCTGTGAGATAGTGATTCTGATTACCCTCATTTCATAGATGAGGGAACCGAGGCACACAGAGATTAGCTAGCAAATGTAATGCACTCATAAGGAAAGATAGTACAATCATACGTACCCACACGAAGCCAATCTGCTCTGGGAGCTTTTCTTTTTGCTCTACCACTTTGAAGGGTTTTAGCAACCACCACTCTTGAGGGTCAAAGTCAATCTTCTCTGGAATTGGGTACTGACAGCAAAAATTCCATGTCCTCTTTACAAATGTATCGATAGATAAAGGTCAGAAGAAACCCTTACCTGGATTTCAGCTGCCTCTCTGTCACTTTTCTGGATGAAATTTTTCTACATGAATGTAAAGATGTGTCAAGGCAAAGGAACACAGAAAGCTCACTGCGACCTCAGGACTGACGGTATTGCTTTAAAGTGGGCAGAACAGAAATTGAAGAAGCTAAAGGGATAAAATAAAGGAGGCGGAGCGGGGGGAGAAAAGAGAGTTCAGAGTATGGCAAGAAGAAGGGAAGAGTTCCCTAGGAAGAAAGATGGAAATAGAGATATGTTTGTTTAGAAAAGAGGATGAAAAGAAATGCGCTGCTCTCCGAATATCTACAGGAAGCCACCGGCTGTGCACACCACCATAGATCAGTTTATTTTGGGTCCAACCTGGAATAGAAAGCCTAATGTTTAGACGAGGCAAAGGCTTCTGGGGAGGAGGGGAAGGGAGGTTGGGAGGAAGGCACTATGTGGAACAAATAGCAAGTTACTTGCAAAATGAAACTCTAGATGGAGCAGTTCTCTCCATTTGAATTTGCTGTAGAGACAGACGGATTTCACTGGATTCGTAACTACTGAAAAAGATGCCTGGTAGGAATACCTTTGCCCGGTGAGAGGAAATACAACTGGATGATCCACCTCTTCCAAAATAGAACATGACACATGGGGTGGGGGTGGGGGTGTGATTCATGGAAAGAGGGGAAGGAAAAAGATTAGGAGGAGGGAGAAGAAAGAGAAGAGTTAGAGAGGGAATTGCTCTGGGATGGGGTCTGAAAATATGGAGTGACCTATAGCATATGGTATAGGGTGCAAGGCTCTGGGGTCCAAGTGTCGGGATCTGAATCTAGCCTCTGCCATCCTCCTGAAACCTCAGACTCCTCATCTTTAACACTGGGGTTATAATTGTACTTAGCTCATAAGATTTTCTTCAGGGATTAAAGAAACCAATGCTTGTTAACTTCATAGCACATAGTAACTGCTCAATAAATATTAGTGTCACTGTGGCTGGAGAAGATGATTTATGACCCAATAGCATGAACCTCAAGTATTAGCTACGTTGAAAAATGGTAGAATCCACAGAAATAGCCAGGAATAATTCTGCACTAGACTCTCTTCTAGAGGAAGGTCAATAGTGAGTTTTATCTCTCTGATGCAGAAATTCAAGGTAAGATGCCCTCTCCCAGAAACTGATTTCATGGAAAAGCCTACAATGGACGTCTCCTCCTCTCCCTCTTTTTGCTTACGTTCTCCATCTTTTTCCTCCTTGCTTGCTTTCCTTACTTTGTACTCTGTTTTCCAGTCCTTGGAAACCTCTGCTCCTCTCCCCATGTAAGGATCCTGTCGAGACAGACTAAGCAGATCTGTTTCCTCTATGCTTTAAACACTGGGGGCCAAGAGGGAAAAATGTTTCCTTTGGGCAGGTGCCAAGTAACTACAGGGAGTGGGGGAGAGAGTTTTTAATGACACAGTAAGAAAGAAAATATTTATGTTTGATTTTAATTGAACTTTTCTTAAGCTCACTACATTTTAGTAGGTGAAAAAAAATCAACATATGAGAACACTGGGAACAAAAATACACATAGCTCCAGCTTCATGCAAAGAAAGTAGTAAAGCAAATGGGGAAAAGGAAACCCAGTGGAGGCATCTCTGGGAAGAGCTGCCCTACCAAAACTCTGAGTTTAGCAGCATTGCCTTTATCACTTCATTTCCATGATTAGTGTAGATCCTGGTTCATTGGCCCATAAAATTGGCAAGATAATGAACAAGTTCATTACTGTAAATATACTTCATCTATTGGGTCCTCTGCAATACCTCAAGGGGCAAGTTTATGGAGTGTTGCCCCCCAGTCAAGAATGGAACTGTGAGTATTGTAAAAGGAGGCGGCTTCCCTCGTTAGGCAGCTAGAAAGAGCTACTATTGTCACTGTTTCCTAAGCATTTACTATGTGTTAGGGACTGTGCTAACTCCCTTATACCTCTGAGCTCATTTAAACCTCCCAGAAGCTGTGTGAAGCAGGTATTATTAAACCAATCTTACTTATAGTTGATGTCAGGCAATTGACTGGGACCACACAGCTGATTAGTAGCGGAGCTGGAATCTGAACCCAGGTCTGTAGAACACCAAATCCTACACTTAACCAGCACTATCAGCTGAGGGCTCCCCCCACCCCCCACCCATCCAACTACCTGCAGCTAGAAAGATGCATTATCTTAGGGTTTATGAAGACAGCAGAGTAGCTGAGAGTGAGAACTGTGTGTGTGTGTGTGTGTGTGTGTGTGTGTGTGTGTGTGTGATAATCAAATGCACATAGTATCATTGTTCTGTTAAATGAATCATAGTGGGGGGCACCCGGGTGGCTCAGTCACTTAAGTCAACTGCTTAGCAGGGTTTTTTTTAAGATTTTATTGATTTATTTAACAGAGAGTGAGCACAAGCAGGTGGCCTGGCAGGCAGAGGGGAAAGGAGAAGCAGGCTCCTCACTGAGCAGAGAGCTAGATGTGGGGCTTGATCCCAGGGCCCCGGGATCATGACCTGAGCCAAAGGCAGATGCTTAACCTACTGAGCCACCCAGGCGCCCCAAGCAGTTGACTCTTGATTTCTGCTTAGGTCATGATCTCAGGGATATGAGATTGAGCTCCATCTCGGGGCTTTGAGCACAACAGGGAGTCTGCTTGAAATTCCCTCTCTCCCTCTACCCCCCCCCAAAAGAATCATAGCGGGACTAGGATAGAAATTTGTAGTTCCTCCAACTATTTCCAACTTAAAGAAAGCTTTTGTTCCTTGTTCAGTTTCCCTTCTCCCGGGGTTAACTAGCTTTCTTAATCCATTTCTGTGTGGGCCACCAACCTTCACATCTCAGCTGTGCCTCGCTGTTATCTGCAGAAGCCATGCTGAACTCACAGAGTTTTCAGGATTAAGAGAATGAATGCTTTTAAACATTTGAAAGAGTACCTGACATGTTCTTGATATTTTGAAAATGTTCTCTGTTAGCACTGTCTTACTTCCTTGAATGGGGATCGTACTTCCATTTGAAGAATTCACTTTAGTCCTTGTTGATGGACTTCCTCAAAAATACAGATTTTATCATGATATCGGTAAAGAACATTCATTCCTCTCCAACGCATCTGTGAAATGCTCTCGCCTGATTGGCTTGTTAACTGCCCAGAAAAGTCTCCCTCTCTGTCCACCCCTCCTACCCCATAGCTCCTCAGTATCCTCTGAAAGGGGTGAGAATATGTGTTCTATGCCCTTTGTCCCACTGAGATGCAGGAAGATGTTTTTCAGTGTTCTGACGGTAACAAGAATCACCTCCTGTTCATGGTCAAAGCTACAAATGGATTTTCTTTTTCGTGATGGCCATGAAATCTGTGTGCCTAAAATCCCCTGGAATGTAGCAACTCAGGAATGCTTCTGCTTAATGTCAAGCATATAAACAGGCCTGGGAAACACATATAAAGACACCAATCCAAAACTGATTGGCTTAACCCATACATCTTCAAAAAAGGATTATCTATCTACTGTTGCGGAGCATCCTGACTCAGAGTTGGTTTCCAAAGCCATGCCTATTTCAAGTGTCTATTTAAAGTTTCAGTCTCTTCACATTGAATTATCCAGCTCAGTGCTCCCATTCTATAGATGAGAACACTAACACTCATTCAGATGGGTTAGGTCAGTGCCCCGATAGTATTTTTCCTCTAATATTTGTCTTACCAAACTTATCTATCCTGAATTATTGTTTTCCCAACCCTCCCCAATAAAGATAATTGTTAACTTTCTAGCTAAAATCCCTCAGTTTATAATTTGTTTTGATAACACATGGGAGGTTGGAAGGAGTTTCCATTTTGCCATTTTTGAATATTTTCCTTTCTCACCTAATTTTAACTCCATTGTTCCCCAAGGGACATTCTGTTTTTATAGGTCAGTATCAAATACTGGCATTCTTATATGTTTCAACCTGCGACCTAAAAGTCACGTACAGTCTGTATCTTTAGGTTTATGTAGCTATTGATACTGTAAATTTTATTTCTTGCTTCTTTATTTTCTTGGCATCCAGTATACTTTACAGTAAATCTTGTAGATTTACTGTATAAATAGCAGTAAAACATGTACAGATATGAGCTAGTGGTCCATTAATACACTTGTGCATTTCAGTCTCTCACAACACATTGAGAATAGCTACTTTGGGGTCCCCAAGACTGGCTTGCGTCGTCTGATGTGGACACAGTAAGGCACCAGGAAAAGAAATCAATCTACTACAGAAGTCCAAACCTGTTGCTCAACAAGCAGGGAACAGTGAATTAGATGTGCAGCAACATGAGGTTGAGTGGTGTGCCCAGCAATGACACCGACAGCAACCCAGGCCTGGACAGAGGTCAGAGGTCACAGGGGACCCTACCACACATTCCCTCTCTCCTACTTTGGACCAGCTGGTCCTTCATCGGTAAACATAGAACAGCGAGCTCCAAGGGGATGTGACAGAGTGACAGAAGGTGTGAGAAGTGTCAGGGAAGGCGACAGCAGGGTCACTCTCATACCCTCAAAGAGCATCTCCTGTGTGACGCAGACCATTCACCAATCACTCGCATGAGCAGAAAAGGACAAGCAAATCGCGGGTCCCATCAAACACTTCTTGTGCTGATTCATCCATAAGACAATCTATGGGGAGGACTCCTCCGAAGAGGCAGGAGTTTATGAGTAAAGTGATCACAAGCGGCTTCGAATCTAGCCTTTTTTTTTTTAAGATTTATTTATTTATTTGACAGAGAGAGAGAGAGATCACAAGTAGGCAGAGAGGCAGGTAGAGAGAGAGGAGGAAGCAGGCTCCCTGCTGAGCAGAGAGCCCATGTGGGCCTGGATCCCAGGACCCTGAGATCATGACCTGAGCCGAAGGCAGAGGCTTTAACCCACTGAGCCACCCAGGCACCCCAAATCTAGCCCTTTTAAAAGTATGAGCAAGGCTATAACTCAGTAATAGTTTCCCCAGGACCCCACAGCCAAGTCAGAGAGGCCCTGCCTGTGTGTGGGACAGGGAACAGCACCGCCACCCAGCCGGCGGCTCAGAGAAAGCCCCGCTGCGCTCCTCCCTGCTTGGATCACTCTGGACAAAAACTGAGGCTCAGTTTCCTCCCCTGCAAAATGGTAGATACGTAGGTCACAGGGCTGCCGCAAGCAGCAGTGTTAGCATCAGTAGTGTTCTCAAAAGGTACAGAGCAGGGCCAGACAGGTTGCAGGAAATCAGGAAACAAGAAGAAAGAAGGAGCCCCACAGTGCTTACTCTGTGCCATGCCTACTTTAAAGAACGTTAAGTGCAGCCTTGATTCTGTTGTCTTAACAACACTAAGACAAGCACTAATATGATCTGCATTGTGTAAGTGAAGGAGTCAGGCCTCCAACCCAGGCAGTCATCTGACCCCCGAAACCCATATTCTTCACTGAAACACGGTGAACTACTATTGGTCCTGAGAATGACCCATAGGGGACAAGACCTTATCGACAAACCGGCCGAGGACTTCTTTTCTCCTCCCCCATTTCCCTCTACCCCATAGAACCCCTCTTCTTGCACTCAGGGGGAAACCCTGGCTCCTAGGAGCTCCTAAGCCCTGCAGGGGTTGCCGAGGTCAAGCTAAGTGGTTCTGGGCCAAGGGGAGATCATTCCAGAGAATTTTCAAGCTTTGCTCCGGGCTCTGAGCCTAACCTTTATTTTGTAACTGATTTACTCTACCCAAAAGTCAGCTTTGGCTACCTTCTGTGAGAACTGGGTAGACCTGGGAAATACTCAGCTGGCCAACCAGAAAATTAAGTAAGAAAGTCATCAGGCCCTGAAGCCTAATCCTCAAATGCCAAACAATTCAGAACAATGAGTCACTTTTTCAAAACAGAAAATACTTGTCACCCAATGTTTAAGATTTTGCAGCATAAAATAGCTTAAGGGTTCAAAACACAGCATGAATGCTGGAGTTCTAGTTCCAGCAGTAGCTGTGTGACCCTGAGCAAATTTCTCACCCTCTCTGTGCTATAGTTAATTTATCACATGGGAATAATAAGAGGCCCTGCCTCGGAAGTTGCTATGAGGATTAATGAATTAATATATGTAAGTACTTTAGAACACGCCCAGCACACCAAATCTCTATAAATACTAGCTTTTCTTATTATTCTATTATGTTTCAATACATGTGTACAGGCTTTGCAGCAATATCTTTAAAGAGTCACTTTGCTGATGTTTTATTCCTTTTGAAAATGGTTTCCCTGTTTTTACCATCTCACTAGCAGCCACCACCCCTCCCGTAAGAAATCCCCCTCCCCCACCATCTCATCTTTTCCTTAAAAGCAAAGGAAATTACATCTAAAAGCCTCATGGAATTACAATACTCAACATGCTCATAAATGTCAGGAAATGCGAAAGCTAGAATTCTCTGAAGACATTAACTCAAAATCGGGCTCTGAGATACATTTCAGAGAACTCAAAGTAGCCTCCTAAAATTTCTGGAGGGCGCCCTGAGGCCTTCACTAACTGCCCCCTCCTCACCAGCTGCTCTGATTTCTAGAATGCTTCCTACAGACATCCGCAGGCCTCTGCACCTGCCATTTCAAAGCCATACTACCCTGGCTCAGAGTCCACTAGCTTCGGACTGCCCTAGAGGGCTTGTGAAAACACAGGGTGCCCGCTCAGTAAGTCTTGGGGGAGTCTTATAATTTGGGTTGCTCAGAAGTGCCCCAGTCTGGATGCCAGTGGTCACACCTGCAGAACCCCTGCCACGCTCCAAATACGGTCTCTGACATCCCAAAGACCCTGACCGACGGCACCACCGGTGGAATGAAAAGTTCTATTCGTGTGTGTAGATTACTTCTCGATTTTTTGAGAAATGGAAGGTGAATTCTGTTCAAAGCCCAGCACAGCCTCGACAAAACAAGGCTCACCTCCTTTCAGGCGTCTGTCTCATTCCACCCACCTTTATCCCTGCAGTCAGTTTCCACCTCTCTCTTTGCACAGATGGTCAGGACTGTGTGTATGTTTATATGTCTCCAGCCTTGCTTGTTTACATGTACACATTTGTGTTTCTCCTTCTCCCCCATTAAACTATAAAGTCCTTGAATGTCTTTCTCTCTAAGGCTCCATAGCCCCTGATGCTGAACACACAGCGGGTGTTTCCTCCAGGCAGTTGACTGATAAATGTTGACTTTTTTATGGTACCTGGGAAGCAAAGTGAAGAAGCAAATATTGCCATGAGAACTTTAAACTTTGCATCACAGACCGGAGCGTGTTTATTTTTGAAGCATTAATGTAGCCAAAAGATGACTTTCCACTCACATGTAAATATGCGATATGCTGCCAATGAGCATTTTAAATGCTTTGATGCCATTCTCAGAAATACCATCTGTGCATCTTCTTCTCACATAGTTATCAGAATGACTAATTTAACATAGGGGAGTCTGTTGCATCCTTATAGGGAATTATAAGAGAGATACAAGTTCTAGGAATATTAATGTAATTGTAATCAACTTTTTATTTCATGGAACATTCATGTACGTATGTGTACCAACTACAGCTCAATCTCATCTTCTCAGGATTAAAGGGATGGAAATGGCCCTGAATATTTTGTGAGAGTTAAGAACTCAGAAGTTAACATTATTATGTACTGATTTACAAATCACATGAACAGAAATCATTAGCGGATGAGATCATTATTGTCTTAGCTATTGAACAGCTAGGAACTGAACTTCACTAAGTTAAGGACAAAGTATATTACCAGTCTTTTCCAAGCAAGCAAAGGCTAGGAGGGAGCCAATCAGAAAGCACCACTTCCATCTCAATGTTCTCTGAGGCCCAGAATATACATTAACCGTAACGACATTGGAGGTCAAATATTTACCCAATTCTGTTGAAAGAAGTCAGTGTTGTACCTTTCCCAGTCGATGTGATGATGTGTGGCCTTTTAAGATTTTTTTTTTTTTAAAGGATTTGATGCTACATCTAACCTTCTTATCCTATTCTTTCCCAATCATTAAATTAAGGAGAATTTTGCTGGTGCATTCTGAACACTTGGTTTCTTTCAGCTTAAATCTTTCTAAAGTTCAATCAGGGACCAATAATGAGTTCTAACTGAGAATAAGTATAGGTTGTTTCTGAATTTTTAAAAAAGTGATTTCATGCTATTGTTACTTTCATAATTAAACGTAGCGACATCTGGGTTGATTTCTTTCCCTGGTCTGATTCCCAGTGTTGCTTTTATTCACCCAAGTCAGGTCTTGTTTTATAAAAGCAGCTGTGTTCATGCACTTGACCTAGCCTTTTCTTACACATACCACATAATTACAGGTGGCATGCTCCTTCCCTTGAAATTAATTAATCTTTATCCCCCAAAGAAATCAGGACAGTAGAGGATAAAGGGTATTCTTTTGTCTTTAAAGGTTAAAATCACATTTTGCTACAGCACATACAGATTTCAAGCCAGACTCCTCTTTTTCTTCTTCTTCTTCTTTTTAAAGTAGGCTCCATGCCCAGTGTGGAGCCCAATGAAGAGCTTGAGCTCACAACCCTGAGATCAAGACTTGAGCTGAGATCAAGAGTCAGATGCTTCACTGAGCCACCCAGACACCCCTTTTTTTAATCTTTTTAATTTTTTTTTTGGGGGGGGGTGGAAACCTGGCTGGCTCAGTCAATTAAACGTCTGCCTCTGACTCAGGGTCTTAGGATCAAGCCCCATGGGAGCTCCCTGCTCATCAAGGGGCCTGCTTTTCCCTCTCCCTTTGTCTCCTGTTCCCCTGCTTGTGCTCTCTTGCTTGCTCTTGCTTGCTTTCTCTTTCAAATAAATAAATCTTTTAAAAAGTATATTTTTTTGAATTGAGATATAATTGACATATCACATCGTGTATGCTTACATTATACGATGTGTTGATATGACACATTTATATACTGCAGTATGATTATCACTGTAGCATTTACTAACAGATAGCTGTGACATCTATCATGTCACATAATTATTTCTTTTTTGTACTAGGAACAATTAAGATCGAGTCTCTGAGCAACTTTGAAGTTTGTAACACCCTCTTACTGAGTATAATCCTATGTTGTACATTAGAACTCCCGAATATATTTCTCTACTAGTTGCAGGTTTGGACCCTTAGATAACATCTCCCCAATTCCCCCAACCCCCAAATCCCCAGTAACCACCATTCTACTCTGTTTTTAAGCTCAGCTTTTTTTAGGTTACACATATAAGTAAGATCATACACTTAGTATTTGTCTTTCTCTGTTTAAGCCAGTCAGACTCCTGGCTCACTGGGATGGCTTTAAAAACCAAAAAGGCAGGTGCTTGCACATTAAAATATGCCAAGAACAGCTATGGTCAAGAAAATTGCGGAAATAATCCTGATCTTCCTCTGCTACTTCAGAAGCAAAGTTAAAACTGACTTCAAAGGAAACCGATATTCGGATCAATTCCAAGAAGATGAGAATTCAATCCAGTTCAACCACCGCAGGAAACGGTGGATAATATGAAGTAACAGTCAACACAAACCCAGTCTTCAAGAAAGTCAGAGAACATTAAAGGGATGATAAGAGGTCAAAAGCATTCGTGGCAAAGTACTTTTATTCTTCCAGGATTTTGCTGTGGTTTATTTCCTAAATTGTGTTGTTGCCAGTTCATAGGCGCCTCTTAGTCTTTGGAATTAATAAAAGATTATATAAACAGTGGTATAATTAACAATGTGCTTTCATTAACAAACACAAATTTTTCAAAGCTAGTTAATAGTCCTTTAGTGAAGAAATTCTTACTGAGGAAAAAAAAATAATCCTCTGTTTATTAAGTTTAACTTTGTGAGGCAAAAAGGAAAAAAAAGAACTAGATGTTTAATGAAAAGACTGGAACTGAGCCCATTTTCTACATTTCAGTTATGGGAGAATGCTGGCAACTTAACATTTTTGCAATTGGGCATTGGTTCTTTGCCACAAGGTAAGATTCATAGAGGGTTTGAGCTCTTCACATATAAATTAATTAGAGTTGTTTTAGGCTGAATCTACCACAATTTCTCTTTCCATACTGCACATTTGTACCTGTAAGTTTTTTTTTAACTCAGATATTGCCTGCTGCAAAATTAATTGCATCCCCATAAAAGTCCTCCCAAGTACCCAAATATATCATCTCATCCGTCAGCAAACTTTCAGAATCTCCCCTGCTATAATATAAACATTCCATGTATTTCTAAAGACATGTTCCTTTAAAGTGTAATGCTTTCGCAAAAAACATGTCTTGGAGACTTCGAGCTCTGTGGTGTTCTCCACTGCTCTGAGGGTACCACACAGGGTGGGAGTTGTGACCTGGCGTTGTGAACACGCACCTGAGCTTCAGAATCAGACCTGGGCTCAAGTGCCAGCCCCACTACTCAGCATCCCTGTGACCTATGGGATTCTACAAGCCTTCCAGGCCTCAGTTTATCATCTGTAAAGTGGGGATGAGAATGACCTAATGGGATGATTATAAGCATTTAAGAAGATAAGGCAGGTAAGCCATTTCGGTATCCACACACTGGGTATCAACACACAGTACCCACTCAACAAATGGCACTTGCTGTTGTTATAATTGCTTGGTTGTAGTTCAGTAGCTCCCTCCCTGGAGGAAAGTGCTCTTTTCACAACAGTTTAAAAATATATGAACATTTCAGGGCACCTGGGTGGCTCAGTTGGTTAAGCGACTGCCTTCGCCTCAAGTCATGATCCTGGAGACCCGGGATGGAGTCCCACATCGGGATCCCTGCTCAGCAGGAAGCCTGCTTCTCCCTCTCTCACTCCCCTTGCTTGTGTTCCCTCTCTGGCTGTGTTTCTCTCTGTCCAATAAATAAAATCTTAAAACACACACACACACACACATATATATATATATGAACATTTCCCCCCAGAAATAGCTCATCCACATCACTCTGTTACAACATACCGCCAAACATCTGTTCACCTACGACCTGGTCTTCATTCATTCAATGTCTTTACGACAATATCCAGTCCACAAGCATTTGTTAAGTGCTTACTTTGCACCGGGGAAAGAAGGTAACTCTTCCCTGTATTATAATGCCAGACCTGCTTTTCAAAAATCTCACAGATCTCACAATTTCATAGAAAAAGACGTATTGAGGAAAAAAAAAATCAGTGAAAAGGAATTAGGAAAATGCCACATAAATAAATCTTTTTGAAAGAGGCCATCTTGAAGGATGAACAGGAGTTTGTCAGGTAGAAAGGACAGAGGCCAGGGGAGAACAAGGCTCCAGCAAAAGTATCAGATGAGGCAAGTTATTAATCAGTTGATTCACGATGACAAAATCAGAACTAGAAGAGAAAAATGGGGGAGGGAGCACTCTTGCACCTAAGGATCGAGGGGGAACACTGAGCTCTCTCTAGCTGACAGCAAAAACAGCTCTTAGAGACCAGACTCTGTCTGTGACCCAGCCTTTATGTGTCTCTGCTAAAAAGCAATAAGCTTTGCCTCCGTGAATTCCATTTTCCATACTGGCATTTGCATGAGATATTATTTCTTTTCTTCCAAATGTATACTGTCCACCTGTAAAATGCTTTGATTATAAATGTAAATGATAAAATCCAGGTGACTTTAGCAAAGAAACAGAAATCAAAAAATCTTGTTCCTCTAATGACAACTCCTTTCAACACTTCTGCTTTAAGTCTGTAGTCTGTCCATGCAAGGGTCAGTATGTTAGTCCTCTGATAAGAGCCACCAAGTTCTGTAAACTCACCACGCACTAGTCCCTTTCCCTTGCCTCATGGAATCCTCCCAGCAGCCTTAGGAACAGTGGGAGCACTCCTATCCACGTTGTATACAAGCAGAGATGAAACTTGAGAAATAACCTAGCCCAAGACCACACACCCGCTCCCGACAAGGTACAGACCTGCTCACAGGTCATCTGACTTCACCGCTGACACAACGTAATGCCTGGAGCAGAGGTTCCCTGTACCAGGTCTTGAACTGAGGCCAAATAATAACAAGTTCAACAAGGTCTGTTGTGGAATGAAAAACCAAAGCCCACTGTAACGACACTTTTACATACAGACAGGTTTATTACAGAATGGTTCTTTATGAGATTGCGTCTTACTTTATTTTATGGGATGATGAAACTGAAGATGGTAGTTGCTTTCTTTATAATGCCCTACTTATGAAACCAAAAATCCAAAAGTTGGCATCTGCTGTCAGTTTTTAATTTTAAAAATTTGTTTTCATTCCCAGAAATCCAAAATCTAAAATTTACTACTGGGTCAGAAAATATCTTCCTTCCTGGAAGGCACATGTTTATCTTCTGTTGTCCACATGACTAGCTATTGTCATCTTGAACTTGTAATTTTTCATTGCCTGATTTTTAAGTGCTGCCACTTCTCTTCCCCAAACTTGGACCCATCTCTTAAATGCATTTATATTTATAGGAGGAGAGTAAGTGAACAGATAATAGAATAGCTTTCTTCCACTGTGGTTTCCCCAACAGTGAAAAATCCAGGCTTTTTTTTATCATAACTGGCTGGAAACATTCCACACTGGAGATGTCAAGTCATTACAATGTGGGTGGAAAAAAGCCTACTTTGCTCTCAGAATGACACAATTCTTCTACAGAAAAGACATTCTTAAAAGCTGTTTGCAATATCCTACATTAATTTCCTCTGGAAAGGCATCCCATACAAAGGGGTCTTATAAATGGATTAAATGTGGTTGAGCGCAAAAATACAGTAAACCCTCTGTCAGATGCTCTTGAGGGTGGATGCCACAGACAGGGGCTTCCTTCATAAGGGTTCCTTGCAATAGCTGGCTTGAAGTTTTGTGACCAGTAATAACCTTCTTAAAAATAAACCACTTATACCATCTGCTTAACAGTAGTCTCTAAATTATACCAGGAATGTATGGCTTTTCTGCCCTGGAAAATGTCTTCCAAGTTGACAAAAGGATCAACACAGGGAGGAGGCAGGGGCTGGGCAGCACTGGCTCTTCGAACGCCATCGCCGCCGCGCACAAGCGCCTATGCTTGGCGTCTTCAGCCCCAAGAGTAAGTTTCAGGGGGGTGGGAAGAACAGGCCCACCTCAGCATTTCCGAGACCCAGTGAATCAAAGTTAGACAAGGTTAGGTGAGGACAAGCAGGTAGAGGAGCTAGAGTGAGCCCCCAGAGCAGGCAGGGAGGGTGCTGGTTGTAGCCCAGGCTTTGATCGCTGAGTCAATGGAGAAACCAATGTGAACGTCGAAGACGGATCAAGAGATTGTTCTTAGTATTTGACAACAAGTGTGCATTAGACATAACCACTTGGACCAGAGACCGCTACGGTTTTGATATCTTCCATCAAAATGTAGATTCAGGTAAATCTACAAGAGGAAAGTGAGCTTCACAGAGAGTGTGTTATCTAATCTAAATTACGTCCACTGGGATGTAGCATGACTCGGATTCCGCTGAGAATTCAGGAGAAAATGGCCCCATGGGAGCCATTTCATCCACTAACTCACCCTACTGAGCCATGGGGGGCTCTCAACATATCACATTTCCCTTCTCAGTGGGGCGAGCCCGGGAGGCAGTGAGGGGAAATGGCCATGTCTCCCCGGGGCCCCCGAGAAGGAAAGTTCACCGGGAAGGGTGAGGCAGACGTGTGAGGAGAGGAGCAAGTGAGAAACGGCAGCATGTCAAGGCCAGAGGTCTCCCCCAACGAGACCATAGTTTCTGAAAGGCACCAACCTCAAAATCCCTCCAAACCCAAAAAAGCTGGCTGAGGCCACCTCTCAGAGGGTAAGAGAAACAATTCTGTCCGACACTTACTCCGAAGTGCTGGGCCTCCAATCACAGGATCATAGAGTTTTATTTGGCTTTTCTTTAGTGAAGTAACACAAGGAGTCGCCAAGCTAATATATAAAACTCAATTGAGCCCTTCTCTTAAACAATTTTTTACTCTTCAAAATGCAGCCAAACATGACAACAAGAGCGGGATGAAACAATTCTCAGAAAGAAAGCCCTGGGTTCAGGAAATGAGAAAATTAAAATGAAAAGAAAAATACTTGCACTTACACCAGATAAACTGTATACATTGGGTGTCATCCAAGCCAAGAGTTTTCTCAAGCAAAGTGCAGACAAGCTCATTTGAAATTAAAATCTTTATGCTTCACCCAGTCACACTGAGGTCGGTCTCCATTATGTCCTGAAGTAGCAGGAGAAGGACGTTCCACCGCTGGTTCCAGCCGGCTGCACTCTCTCCGTGATTCAAGTTTTCAGAGAAGTGCATTACACTTGTGTGCGTGCCTTTCTGCACGCGGGGACGCATGCGTGGGTGTGTGTTCACGTGGGGACGCATGCGTGGGCGTGTGTGCACGTGGGGACGCATGCGTGGGCGTGTGTGCACGTGTGGACGCATGCGTGGGGGTGTGTGCACGTGGGGACGCATGCGTGGGTGTGTGTGCACGTGGGGACGCATGCGTGGGGGTGTGTGCACGTGGGGACGCATGCGTGGGGGTGTGTGCACGTGGGGACGCATGCGTGGGGGTGTGTGCACGTGGGGACGCATGCGTGGGGGTGTGTGCACGCGTGCACCCGTGTGGTGGAAGGGACCGGCATCAGCCTTCGGGAGCACCCAGGGAGCGTTTCGGGTCCTGCTCAGCCTGTCATCACACTGGGGACAAGCTTCTGGCCTGCCTTCAAACCCCCCTCTTTCCGCTCAGGCACTGTCACAGCCCTCCTGCAGATAAGAAACGGGGAAGAAGCCAGAAGCACCCTGAGCCAGGCGAGAGGCAGGCGGTTCCCACCAGAAGGAAGACCAAATTCCAGCTCCCCCAAATCCCACCTGATTTGGCGTTCTTCCTCTCAGGAGATTGGTCAAAGCAAAGTTGGGAGCTAATGAGAACACACGAATGTCAGGGTGCTGAGACAAAGCTATGTTGTGGGCGAAAAGAAAAGATGTGAAGCAGAGTCTTTGGATCCTTGTCTTGGCTGAATCCGAATCGAGATTCCTCGCTGCTGCATTTGGTCTTCAAACGGTGGCCTCTTGCTGACATTTGGCACTTCTGGGATTTCTCTATCATACTGCAGATATTTACTGGGTAGTTGGGCCTCAATCTTCTTGAAATATTTTTTAAAAATCTCTTATTTCATCAAGTTTGAGAACCACAACTGCAGGAGAACTCAGTCCAGAAGCCTACTCGAGTTTCCCTCAAACTTACACACGCTTTCCCCTTCTTCCTTTCATTCTAGAATCCCCTAACCCTCACCGTTTTTGTTTCTTTCCTGTGATTTATTTGATATATGTTTCCTGGGACTGACACTGAATACATTCCTTTTAACTCTAGAAATTAACTACTCTCGAAAATTTCTCAAGGCGATATTCCTCAGATTCCAAGAATCATATAATAAACTATTATGAGCAAAGCATCCCGTTAAGTGTTTTGGAGACTACAAAAGCATGCTGGTCCTGTACATTTAGCTATCTACTGTTGCATAACAAATCACTCTAAAACTTAGCAACTTAAATAATACACATTTGCGATCTTACAGTTTCTATGGCTCAGGAACGGAGAAGCAGCTTCACTTGGTGGGTCTAGTTCAGGGTCACTCAAAGGCTGAAAATCAAAGTGTGGGCGAGGGCTGCGGTCACTTCAAGGTTCAACTCAGGGGAGAACCGACTTATATGCTCACTCACAGGTGCCTTTCTCCAAGCCATCCCCATACTTCCCCAGGTGGCCTCTCATCCTCCAGGGCCTTCCTAGCAGGATAACCTGGGGCTTGTTTACCTGGTGGGTGGGGAATGGGGAGAATGGGGAGGAGGGGGGAAGGGGAGGAAGGAGGGGAGAGAGAGAGAAGGAGAAGGAGCAGGAAGAAGAAAGGGAGGGAGGGAGGACAAGCAAGATATCATGACCAAGATCATGTCAGTCTTTTTGTAACCTGACCTTGGAACAGGCATCCCATCACTTCTGCCACAGAAATAAGTCAACCCACATTCAGAAGGAGGGGAACATGCACACACATACACACACACACACACACACACAAATAAAAATAAAAAATAAATTAAAATTTTTTAAAAGGAGGGGACTACTACAAGGCTCCACACCTTGGCCAAAGATTGACAGTATTGCAAGGAATTTCTAGTAAGTTCTTTGACAATGGTAGAAGGGAAATGCTCCGAGATGGCAGGAAAAAGAGAACTTAATTTCATTTGGGTGGTGCTGGCAAGGCTTCTTGAAAAAAGCAAAATATGAGCTAAGTCTCAAGCTGACCTGAAAAAAGACATTTCCAGGCAGCCAGGAGAGCCTGAGCAAGTGGTCTGGGATTTGAATAAGCACTGGGGGGCTTATTTAAATGCAGATGGCTGGGGCCCACTTCCAGAATTTCTACTCAGGAAATGGTTGGAGCAGAGGCAGGCTGATCATTTTCAGGGCAGGCCCTACTGAGGTCCTCGGTCCAGGGATCACACTTTGAGAAATGCTGAGCAAAGGCTCAGAGATGGCGCATATTTGTAAAGTGACAGGTCTCTTTATTTGTCAGTTTGAACTGATTCAATTAGTTTCAAGATCCTCTTAGAGAAATGAAAGGCATTAGGCCGTACTTACTGAATGCCAAACTATCCACTTTCAATGCTGGGAGGGATTCAGAGAATCTAAAACCATCATTTTACAAATGAAGAAAGTGAGGTTAGGGGCTGAGATAGTGAGAGTTTCCTTTAAAATCAGATAGATTTTTGTGGTTCCCTCACTCAAGGGCTCCTGAAAGTAATATACTAGAGTCCTTTTCCTTTCAAGTCTGAGTGCTTTCTATTTGAAATGGGCTAAGGAGTTTGTGATCGACTCTCCCAACAGAATACTCACCCTCCATAAAATGCAGATGCCCATATTTGGTGCAGAAGGGAGGCTGAAAGACCTCTCCCAACATGTTGGAGTCCATTACACGAGCTTCCTAGTGCAGAAGGCTGTGCGTAATCCATGTCATGAGAAGCCTTCCCCACCCCTCTGCCGTGTGTTAGCCTCCCTGACCCATCCTCTTTCACAAAGCCTCGGGTGTACAAAGTTGGGTGCCTATACACTCTGTAGCACTTGGATTTGGGTTGCTGTTTCTTTTCAAAGTCTAAATAATTATTAAGATCTAAGTGCAAACCGGGATGCTTCCATCTTGGCTCCTGAAATGTGCTTTCTTTGGAAACAGGGGAGTGAAACCCTGTAGTTTATTCCTTGCAATGTGTGCACAAAATTAGCTTGGTGCTTTTGTTCTATTGTCTGAGCTTTTGTCACCTTTTATTTGACTGCACTTAAGGAAACAATATGAAGACATTTAAAAGAAACCCCAGGGAATGTCACTTGCACATTCAAACACAAGCATTTGTAGCATAATTCTCCTCTCCCCAACTTCCTCACTGTCACTCTTCCTCCAGTCCCCTCCATCCCACTCTGATACACAGTCTTGCTCCAAAAGAAACAAAAACTTGAGAGGCAACTGAACTGTAACCCTCTTTCCACTTGTGGTTTCTGCATCGCATCAACCTGCAGGAGCACAGGTGTCTCTTCAATTGTGACATTCTGAGAAGTCCTTGAGCTCACCGCCCACACTTCCTCCCGAGGGCAGGACCTGTCCTGAGCTTTAACCTTGAATAAGGTGAACTACAGACAGGCCGAGGTTAACGAAAACCTCACTCCACCTTCTCTCATGTCCAAACCTGGTTTGTGATACATTTGCTCACTGGTATGAAAAGATGCCAAGTAACTAATGTCTTCTTGAAAAGCTGAGAGGTGAGAATGGCAAACTGTAAATCCATTTTATTCATTGCCTTTACCAATCGAACCACAAATTGTTTCCTCTTCTCCCACTGAGCACCATTTAGTAAGCTACATCAGCCGTACAATGGAAGCAGTGAACCACAGATGGGAAGAGAACACGTCATGTGAGCAAGCGCACGGGTCAGACCCTGCTTTCCCCACTTTCCAGCTCTTTGGCCTTGGCCAGGTTACTTAACATCTCTCGGCCTCAGGTTCCTCATTTGGGCCTTGGCTTCCTCTCCTCAAATGGAGGTGGTAAATTGGAGCTACCGTGAAGATCACAGACTCCATGTGCATACAGCAGGTGTTCAATAAATGGTCATCCTGACAGACTAGGCAATTAAACAAACACGCGATGTTTCTCCCAAAGAAGCTCCCGATCTTCATAGATACTGTTCCCAGATGGACTCTCTTCTTCACTGGCTCAGGACCACTCTTGTGTCATACTGTTAATTGCAGCTAAACTACAGAAATCCAAATTTACCTGAACATGAGTCCAGAGTCAACCTCTGCCTGGAAACCTCTGTGCTGAAATGCCCAGTATGCTTTTTCCAACCAAGATCACGTTATGAACAACGTTATTTTCTAAGCCGTTGGTAGGAAACTGTCAGAGAGGAATCATTCCCGGTATGTTCTGGGGGTTGATCAAAAAAAAAAAAAAGAATTAAGAAATGTTGGAGGCTGAAGCATCAGCCACTGACATATATTCATCAGAAACAAAGATGACTTTTCAGAAAAGGAATCTGTGGTGCACAGAGCCGTGGAAAGAAAGACACTTTTGGCTGTGAAATCCCCCGATCTTCTCTGGGGAGGCTCCTGCCTCCGCCTCTTGTTCATCAGCCTTGATTTTGATGGGGCGATTTTTAGTCAGCTGCCTCCATCGTTTTGGCACAGACAAAAATCCTTTAAAAAATGTTACACTTCATCAAAGTGTATCATGAGACTTCACGGTCATTATCTCAATGGCCGCTCTGATGTGCTACAATTGGCAGAGACACAAACGGTAGGGGGTGTATGAGAAGAAAGCCAGCGTTTCTTGTGGAAAGCTGGCAAGCCTGCCCAAGCTTCTGTCAACAACTCCGCGGTCTGATCCGATGCACTGAGCGTGCTGATGATGCTCTTGTTTCTGGAGGAAGTAAACAAGAAAATGAATTCCACCGCGCAACACAGCCTCTTTGTATCTTCAAAATGGTGTGACTGGACCCGAGCCAGCTGCGTTGAAAGTTTGGCCATTTATGTCATCAGGGACCCAGTACTGATGGAGGCTTTGATTATGACTTGGACCCAGCTATAAGACCCTTCAGGGGCAGCCACGCAGCAAATAAAGGCATTGATTGGTTGTTGGGTCAATTTAGCCATAAGGGTACAGAGCACGGCTCTTTTGAAAAGCCTAATGGATTAGCTACACAACTAGTCCCACTGTAGGCCTTATTTTTCAAGTAACTTCATGACGGTTTTCCAGCTTGGCAGGGAACAAACTCTTCCTCCTGAGCAAGCTTCAGAGCGGTTCTTGTCATCAATAGTGGTGCTCAGAGGATTAGACACAGCGGGCTTTACAATTTAATGAAAACAGCTGTTGAAACAACAATTAAGGCAAACAATAGTCTGCATGGAAAACTATTAATTATGTAAAGTTATGCAGAAAGTGGAATACCCTTCTATTCAGGGCCTTCTAAAGCGACTGAGTCTCCTTCCATTCCAAGGCTCTCAAGGGTCAGGAAATGGGGTGCTTGTAGGAAGCAGCTCCATCGCTGGTGGGTTGAATGTGAGCAGAGCCCCAGGCTCCAAGCTTGATGCAAAGCGAGTCATGGCTAAAATATGCAGGAAAAGAAGATCAGTGAAACTTAACATTACACCTTCGGTGCCTCAGATCTTTCAGACTAACTCAGAGCTGTGTTTTCACAAGTCTCTGAAATTCAATTTAAGCCTTGTGGTTGGGGGGTCTCTGTTTTTGCTTTAAACACACACACACACACACACACACACACACACACACACTCACAACCCCCCCCCCAACCCATTTCTATAATGTGCCTCCTTCCGGGCCTCACTCACCCTAAGAAGTTAAGTTCTTTTCTGAATCATCACTAAACAACTGTCAGAAAGGAATCCTTCTAGGGTCCCTTCTTCGGACTAAGGAGGTTTTCACTGCACTGGGATGGTCCAGCTTAGACTCAACCATTTCTCTTCCACCTCCTCCCCTCGCACCTCTCATCTCTCCTTCCTCACTCTCTGCTTGCTGGGGCTTTTAAATTCATTGCTTCTCTCCTTGCAATTTCCATCCTTGACCACCCGTGCTGGGAATTGACTTATGGCCCTTCGCCGACCGTACGTTCCACATCTCACTCTCCTCCCCGTACGGGAATCACCAAGCCAAGCAGTCCCATTAAGAAGGTTATTAATTGAACACATAAACATCGCCTCCTGCCTACAGTTAGATTTATTTCTCATCACTTCCAAGTAACTGGTTTTAACACTCTTTCCAGCACACACAACACCTTTTATTTGACTATATTGTTTTAGAAAGGCCTTTGGGAATTTAGCTAATTTCATGCTGGAACTTATTAAGTGGGATTTGCCACTCTTTGATAATTCCAATAAACCATTAGTCAAGTCTCACTCCCTTCAGGGAAGAAATGAAAGCTTTATTAGTCATAGGATCTCTATTCTAAACATGTCACTGGAATTTAGTAGCGCATCTGTATTGAAATGCAATTGACTTTGTGAATAAATAGAAATTTCCCTGAAACTACAAGAAAGCTGTCATTGGCTATCACCAGTAAGAGAGCATATGTCTTTTTCAGAAAATTCCCTTTATTTTTTTTTTTTTTTTTAAAGATTTTTTTATTTATTTGACAGAGAGAAACACAGCCAGAGAGGGAACACAAGCAGGGGGAGTGCGAGAGGGAGAAGCAGGCTTCCTGCAGAGCAGGGAGCCCGATGCGGGACTCGATCCCGGGTCTCCGGGATCATGACCTGAGCCAAAGGCAGTCGCTTAACCAACTGAGCCACCCAGGCCCCCAGAAAATTCCCTTTAAATTCACCTGTGCATTTTGGAATAATTCCATGAACTCAACTGACTGACCTGTGAATGTTAAGGACATGAACAACACACGTGGGTGCATGCATACACGCACATGCGTTCACAAATTCTCTCAGAAGTACTTGGTTTAGTCCTTCCTTTCACTCAGGATAGAAGAATACAGAATAATCTCTCTCCCTTCTGCGGACAGTTTAAATATCTTGAGAGATTGTGTCTCCAGAAGGCCCCAGAACATAACTGAGTGTGCAAATGAAATTCATCACTAGGGTCACAAACAATAATCCAATTAACGTGTATCTGTATGATGCCTTTAAAGTCATCCTAAGCTCAAAATCCCATTCATCTTTGAAGTATCACAGCAAGTAGCACGTCCCAGCCGTACTCCAGTTCACGCTTTGCATTGGAGAGTACGAAACGGCATCAAGATTGCAAAAGCAATCATTCCAGTTATCCAGATGCGGTTTTTCAATCATTCTAGAATTTTTTTTTTTAAGCGGTTCATATTCCGTGGCACCACTCACAGCTCTCATGCTGGCCCAGGACTCACACCTCTTCATTATTAATTCAGCTCATGGAGCTTAATTGGACAAGGCTAGAGCGAATTTGACAAACATCACAGCAGCAGAAAAAGCAATCACTCTTTCAAGATGAAAATTTGTTTGATGTCTTACTGTGTAACTCATTTACTCTCCTCGGGAGTCATGTGACCTGAATGTTAATCAGCCATTGATTGGTTTCTCTCCTTGGACAGTCACGTGACCCGAATATTAATGGACTGGCACCCAGTAGCTATACTGTTAGGCAACCTTGTGATTGGCTGTTAGGTTAAGATACGGAGATAAGTGGGTACTTGATGAGCACTTGACAGAACTTCACAGAAAATTAAGGCCCTAAAATAGCATGAGAAAGTCTTGTCAAATCAAGCATGATTATCATTGAATGCTTAAGGAATTCATCATCTGCATGAAATTGATACACTTCAGCACCAGCAGGCCCCGGAGTCAGCAGGGACTCATCAGATTTTTATTTATATGTGTTCACCAAATCACATTAATTCTGAGAGCTAAAACATGCTAAGGATGAAGGTTATTTTCTGTTCAATCTAATTTATCTATGACAATAATCATCACTAATAATGTGTCAAATTGGATTGCAGTCATTTTATGCATGCATGCTGATTTGGAAAATAGTGTTAAACCGTCCCGTGGTAATTAACAACCGGTAAAGGTAGGGGCCTGAAGTAATCAGCATATCTAGATGGAAAATTAAGTTTTATAGAATGGATTTATAGATACATATCCTTATTTAATTCGGAATATAAATTATTCCTGGTAAAAGCCGACATCATTTTTATAACACCATTAAAGCCAATAACCATTGAGGGACTTGCATCCTTAATTTGCTCCATCCTTCACTTTTTCTCTCATTTTCTGTGGTTAACTTCCTAATGGGTGTCATTTCCTTCTTGAGGAGTCCTCATTCTAGTGGGGATTGGTAGGCCTAAGAGATGAATGGATATGCATTGGTTTAAGTGTTAATCATGGATGAAGGATGTGCATCACACCTTTTAATACACAATATTTTCCAATTATTGGGGGGGGAGGTGGGCAGGGGGCGAGGATACAAAGAGGGGGGTAGGGCCAGAGTTTGGCCTTTTGGTGTTTCTCTATTCTTTCTCCTCAGAAAGGGACATTAGGAAATTTTGCAGATTAACTCATAAGGGATTAACGTTTCTTGGGGAATCATTTAAGCCTAAATTGCTTCTACTGAATTCCTTTAATGGAACAAAAGCTGTTTTTGGTTTGGTTGTTGTTGTTGTTGTTTTTAAATACACTGCTTCATAGGGCATTATTGGAGTAATGGAGTCTTGAAGTAATGAGATCTTACAGAAATGTTTATACCCTTTGGTGAGTGTGGCTGAAATGTTTCAGCGGAGAATTACGTCTCGAAAAGAAGGGGGAACATAAATATGAGTAAATGTTCTTTCCCACCACTACCCCCCCACCCCCATCTTAATCTCCGGAGTGACCAGGACAGCGCCTATTCCCCTATTCTCTGCCCCTCTCTCAGGAGGTCTCTTTATTGATTAAATGAATCTGCTCCAAAGGCTGGCTCCCAGGCTCTTTGATCTAATCCGATCTGATTTTATCCTATCGCTTCAGCAGGACATCGGGGAATTAACAATAAGCAGCTTTACCACAAGTGTTTAATAACTCAACACAATCTCCTTATGGCTCCGAGCTGCTCAAGTTCCCATCCCGTCCATAGCAAACAGTGTAACAGATTGGCCATCCCTCCCCCCCCCCACCGCCCCTACCCTGAACCTCAGGAATTTTCATGCACTGTGAAACTAATCGCTTCAAGTTCCTTCATAAATCACACAAAGCAGATTTTAGCATCTTAACAAATTGAAACACACACACACACACACACACACACACACACACAGGAAGAGTGGTGTTGGAGGAGGGGTGGCAGAGGACTCACCCTCCAGCTAAAAGGGGCCCTGCAGGAGAGGCATGCTTCCAGATCCCAGAGGGGTTAAGAGCTGATGTAAAATCACTTCTCTCTTCTCAAACAATATGTTTCTCATCTCCTTATATTTTAACATGAATGAAATAATTTGGGCAGACTCAAATCTCACAATACTCTGAGCTCACAATGACCTTATTTTTTTTTCCCCACTGTGATGGACAGGAGGTGGTTTCAACAACAGGCCTTTCATTGTGGTTCTTGTGACAAGCCCTTGAAGTATGCGAGGAGCACACAATTAAGCAGGGATTGTGTATCCTGTGTGGCGCAGAAAGCCGAGATGTGAGGCTGAGACAGTAGGGCCCTTGGACTTCAAAACCGCATACATGCATAAAGGGACCTCTGCAGTAAGCATTCTGGAAATACTCCCCCCCTTTTTTTAGCCTGGAGAGCCCCTCTCTATACATCCCTCGCTCTAAATTGCAAAGGTAGAATTCACTTACTATCTTCCTCATCACCAACCAAGAAAGAAAGAAAGAAAGAAAGAAAGAAAGAAAGAAAGAAAGAAAGAAGTGCACGAGACTCCTCTTTTCTAAATATCATGAGCACAGTTAATGAAGGTGATTCTCTCCTTTCGTGAGACAGAAGTGTGGACGCAGTAGCTCCCCCTTACGCCAGAACACACAGAGCAGGGAGCCTGGGACAAACTGGGCAGGGAAAGCTACTGGATTATTAGTGTCATGGGGAGAATATCGCTCCAGCACTAATCTCAAGTAAAACATATTTTAATTGCTCTATTTAATACCTCCTGTACATCAGAATTACCTATAAAAACATGTCTCGTCACAGAGACACAGCCCCATCTCCCCACCCGTCCCTGCTCTCTCCATTCCCTGGTAGTTTGCGATGTCTCACTGCGTCAGCAGAGCAACCAAGTGTCCTCTAACTGAACATCTGGGGGCAGAGAGAATTTTATGATTTAGGTTTAGGCCAGATTACTATTCCTATGGTGAGATCTTTTTCCGTATCCCCAGGGGCCAAAGTACTTACAGATTCACTCAGATACAGCTGGGTGCTTCATTATTGCTTTTCTAAGTAAAATCACTTATTTTTATATCTTTATATCCTTCTCCCCCCATATTCATTCATCAGGATCTATCCAGATTTTCCCACACTCTATGAGTCCAACATTTTGAGACACCTCCTTCTATCCAACCGCACCCCACATGACAAAAAAGTCTACTCTGATTTTGTGATCTACTCAATATGGAATGGCATGCTAACATGAATAGTGTTATTATTTCCTCTTTGGAAATGCCTTTTGCCTTACTTTTTTTTTTTCCCCCCAGATAAACTATGTCATAACAGAAGAATCCCTGTGAAGTTCTCCAAAGAACTCTATGCTGCTTCCAGACCCTGGAACTATAATTATGCCTTGCGAAATTAAAACAGAAAGAGCGTCCTTTGCCAACTGTGAGTGCCCCTGTTTATATCACAAAGAGATAGCAAAATGTACTCAGGAAGGTTCCAGCCAAAGTAATTGACAGGGCTGCCTGAACTCAGCTCTGCTTTCTAAATATTGTCCCTGGGTCAGAATTGAGAGCCCGGGAAAGGAAAACAGGAGAGGAGAACCCAAGCCAGAGGACTGTTGACTTTTCCTGCCTAGGCATGATGTCATGGAGTTCAGTGACTCTGGGGGCTGGTGTTGACTGAAGTCTTGTTGCACATTTAGGTCCAGGTGCTTCTACTGGGGCGCTCCAGACCTGTCACTCCACCGCGCGGTGGCCTTCAGATGTTCTGAACCCCTGCACTCACATACAAAAGTCCAGAGCGTTAGGCCAGGGTGTAAACACATTCCCGACATCAAGTAGTACAAAGAGGATTCTTCTGCTTGCAGTTCAGTCAGTTTGAAAGCTTGTCTTTCTTTGGAGCCTTCTTTGTAGGCTGTGCAACTGGAACATAACACAGAGAGACAGAGAAAGACGGGAAGACGGGGAGACAGAGAGGTGTAGCGAGAGAGAGAGAGAGAGAGAGAGAGAGAGAGAGAGAGAGAGAAAAGGATACTAAGGAAAAAGAGGCGGGGAGAGCCAAACCAAAGCCACAAGTGGAAAAAAAAAGATCCCTATAAAATAAAAGTGCATTATGTTTTTGTATATTTTCAAAATGTAGCCAAACTAAACCATTAAATGAGGATTTTGTTTCACAAAGTCTGCAAACTATTCAACCGCTAACCCACTATACCAAGAATGTGGTGCCAACCAAAATATGTCAAGATTAGTAGTACTCAATAAAATCTCAAAACCAAATGACATGCAAGCTGTATTTCATGATTAGAGCGCTTCCTTATGTCAAGGAACATACATATTAACTTGTTTAAACACAGCAATGGGCTGTCACTCTGTTTGTCAAAAGCAGAGGAAGGAGAATCTAGTGCTTGCCACCCATCCAGATGATACTTCATGCTTTCTATCTCCCCTGGCAGACAGCATGGGCACCATCCAATTAATCTTTACGTCGTCTGAGAGAAGGGATGCTGAGGGAGGGGCGGAGGGTGGAAGGGAGGGGGGAGACACCACCTCCCACTACACAGAGCAGGGCAGCGGGAGCAGGGATCTGGCCTTGCCCACGGTCCAGACTCAAGTACAGAGTTGGGGTTGGAACCAAAACACTTCCTTTTTTCTGCCCAGTCACCAAAACTGCAAAATGCAAACACCTTCAATCTTTTTCTTTTTTATCGTAGGAATGGACGTTTGCATAATGCGTTAATGACGACAGAGGGCTTTACATTTTCTCATGAATCCTCACCACCAGTTCCTAGTCAGGTAGGTCTCATTGTCTCCCCTGTTTACAAAAGAGAAGCCCAAGTCTCCAAGAGATAAAGAGACGTGTGCCCCAGCACATGCTGGGGAAACCCGGGCAGGCCACCGGGCTCCCGTCTCTGAGCCAAACGGGGCCCACGCAAAGTGAGGCCGCTCTCCCAACATGGACTCTCTCTTCTGCACCCAAGTGTTGGAGTTTGAGCTGGATTCTAAAAATGGAGAGGGGTAATTATCTCATTCTCTGACTGTCAACAGCAAATGCGGCTGTGTGCTTCTACCTGGCAGGAGCCCGGAAGGGAGGCTGTTCTCTCATTTATAAAATGCGGGAGTAAGATTCGTGATTATGTGAGGAACACTTGAGGGGCCTTTGGGGTGACAAGGAAAAAGCAGAGCCCGCTGCATCTGTTATTCGGGGGCTATTTCTTCACTGGTGCCAGCCTGGCCAGCCGGCATTGATGCAACCGCAGCAACAGGGGGGCGGCCCTGCAAGCCAGCTCTCACCCAAGCTGCGTTCCTCTTGCCCCTACACCTGCCCCCCGCACACATCCTTGTCCTCAGGGGCCCTCTTCATGCTGGGGAATCACTGCCTCGCTTCAACGGTCACATAAGCCCTGGGGTGTGACGGAACACAACTGGAATCCCAACCAGGGTCTCCTCTGACCCACCACGGTGTGGTTCTTTCCAGCCCGCCCCTCACTCCTCAGCCTGAGGAGAAGCCGGGCCTTTCAAGATCCAAGCACCAGGATGTTATCCCCTGATACTCTTCCACTGGCTCCTGACTCCCACCAGACTTCGCAGATGCCCTCTGCTAGGGGCTGAAACGGGTCCCTGGCCCAAATTCAGATGTGCAAGCGTTAAGCCGCTGGACCTGAGAACAGAACGTGACTCTGTTTAGAGAGATGGCCTCTGAAGAGGTAATTTATGCGGAATGAGGTCACATGCGTGGGAACTTATCCAACGCTGCTAATGTCTTTATAAGAAGAGGAGATTAGGGTATAGAGAAAAGGCCAAGTGAGGACATAGTGAGAAGGGAACTATCTGCCAGCCAACGAAAGAAGCCTCAGAAGAAACCAAACCTGCTGATACCTTGATCTTGACTTACAGCTTCTAGAACTGTGAGAAAGTTAGTTTTGAGCCAAACCCCACTGTGGTATTCTATTATCTCTGCTCTACTAACTACAAAACGTCTTATTCCTGATCCCCACCATGGTCTTTCACACACAGCCGTGGTTTCACGCGCACTGGCCCCTCTGTCTAGCACACCTGTCCCTTGAGTGGACGCTTCACCTCCAGTCTTCACCTCAAATGCCTGGTCTCCTCCTCAGGAGGCCTTCCCAGCTAACCACAACACCAGTCGTTTGTCTGTGAGAACCTGGAAGCCATGTGCGACACACTTCTGTTATGTGGCCATCTCCTACACGTATCCGATGGCCCGTCGGCTCACAGACAGTGACCCTTCTGGAAAAGGGAGCCTCTCTTCCTTGTTTCCCCAGCCTGCCACAATGCCGATCACAGAGATGACATTCAACTTCGTGTGTGATAAGGGGACAAAGCAGGGACTGGAAGGAGGGAAACAGCCAACAGTCCTGGAAAAAACGGAACCTCACTAAGTGCTTGCTGTGTGCTAGACACCGGGCTAAGTACTGCACTGGTAGGAACCACCTCCAGCCTCCCAGTAACTGCATGACGTAACACTGCGATCCTTATTTTCCTGCAGAGGACCAAGGAATCAAGTTAACTTGCCCAAGGTCATACAGAGCCCGGGATCTAAAACCACGTATCTGGGTTCAAAATCTACCTTTTTTTAAAAAAGATTTTTATTTATTTACTTGACAGAGAGAAACACAGCTAGAGAGGGAACACAAGCAGGAGGAGTGAGAGAGGGAGAAGCATGTGTCCCGCCCAGCAGGGAGCCTGACATAGGGCTCCATCCTGGGCTCCAGGATTATGACCTGACCCAAAGGCAGACACTTAACGACTGAGCCACCCAGGCGCCCCTAGTATTGCTCTCTCAATAATGGATTGAACAACCAGACAGAAGTTCAATTAAAAAAAGGGGGGGGTCTTTTATAACATTAAAACATTTTTAGTTTATAACATTATAAACTAATCAGCCTTAACAGATACACAGAAAACACTTCCTTAAACATCTGAATATGCAAATTTCTTTTTTTTGTAGTCCTCATCATTTTTTTTTGTTCTAGTTTATTTTCTCAGTGTTCCAAGATTCATTGTTCATGCCCCACACCCAGTGTTCATGCAATTTGTGCCCTCAATACCCACCACCAGGCTCACCCATCCCCCAAACGCCTCCCCTCCCCTCCAAAACCCTCAGTTTGTTCCCCTGAGTCCAAAGGCTCTCATGCTTCATCTTCCTCTCTGATGTACCCCAGTTCACAATTCATTTCCTTCTCCCACTGTCCTCCCTGTTACTCCTTATGCTCCACAAGTAAGTGAAACCATGTGATGCTTGACTTCTCTGCTCGGCTTATTTCACTCAGCATAATCTCCTCCACTCTGGTCCATGTTGCTACAAAAGTTGGATATTCATCCTTTCTGATGATATATGGACTTTATCTTCTTTATCCATTCATCTGTTGATGCTGCACCTTGGCTCTTTCCACAGTTTGGTGATTGTGGCCATTGCTACTCTGAACATTGGGGTACATATGGCCCTTCTTTTCACTACATCTATATCTTTGGGGTAAATACCCAGTAGTGCAATTGCAGGGTCATAGCGTAGCTCTATTTTTAATTTTTTAAGGAATCTCCACACTGTTTTCCAAAGCGGCTGCACTAACTTGCATTCCCAACAATACTGTAAGAGGCTTCCCCTTTCTCCACAGCC
Source organism: Spilogale gracilis (assembly GCA_004023965.1). Taxonomy (NCBI): domain Eukaryota; kingdom Metazoa; phylum Chordata; class Mammalia; order Carnivora; family Mephitidae; genus Spilogale; species Spilogale gracilis. Next base: position 63,602 of record PITA01006282.1, read on the forward strand.
TCTCCAACATTTGTTGTTTCCAGTCCTGTTAGTTTTGGCCATTCTGACTGATGTAAGGTGGTATCTCAACGTGGTTTTGATTTGAATTTCCCTGATGGCTAATCATGATGAACATTTTTTCATCTGTCTGCTAGCCATTTGTATGTCTTCTATGGAGAAGTGTCTGTTCATGTCCTTTTTTGATGTGCCAAACTTACCCTTTTTTAAAAAAAAGATTTTATTTATTTATCTGACAGAGGGAGAGATCACAAGTAGGCAGAGAGGCAGGCAGAGAGAGAGGAGGAAGCAGGCTCCCTGCTGAGCAGAGAGCCCGATGTGGGGCTCAATCTCAGGACCCTGAGATCACGACCTGAGCTGAAGGCAGAGGTTTAACCCACTGAGCCACCCAGTGGTGCCCAAAACCTACCCTTTTAAGAAAATGTCATTCTGGGGCGCCTGGGTGGCTCAGTTGGTTAAGCCACTGCCTTCGGCTCAGGTCATGATCCCGGAGACCCAGGATCAAGCCCCACATCGGGCTCCCTGCTCAGCAGGAAGCCTGCTTCTCCCGCTCTCACTCCCCCTGCTTGTGTTCCCTCTCTGGCTGTGTTTCTCTCTGTCAAATAAATAAAATCTTTAAAAAAAAAAATTATGAGGAAAAAGAAAAGGAGGAAAGGAAAAGTGGGAAGGGAGCAAAAGAAGATACTTAACGGGACAAGATCCTTAAATTCCTGGAAACTCAGTTTGCTCATTTGCTTCTCTCAGAAGAGGCTCAAGTGAGAGAATATAGAACTATGGCACACAGAGTCTCTATTTTCAGGAGGCCTGCCCCTTGAAGACAGGATTTCAGGGGGAGACAACTTACAGAGTGGATAATCCCAAGAAGGGACATTTCAAGGAAGAAAAGAATACCAAGATCAGAGCTGGAAAGCAATGCCTGTTCTCTCACCAGTGCAGGGGCTCCGGGCAATGTCCTGGGGGCACCCCTCCCTTCCCCTCCAGGATCTGTGCATTCCCACTGCCCCACCAGGAGGGTCTCTGAGGACATCCTAGTAGGGTGTTGCCCCTGGTTCCAAAACCACATGTACCACCCTTCAGAGTCCCACAAATCAAGATTATATTAAAATCTCAGTTTATTAATCCAGTTTACTGGACTTCATATGTGGATCTGGGTAGAAGGGTCTCCTGCTGTTTCTAAACTGGACTTTTCTGGGTTCTGTTTTAAATGCGGTCTTCAATGGAACACCTTAGTTTCTCTTTTTTCTTTGATTCATAAAGACATTGAGCATCAAACAATGACTTAATGAGGCCTGAGAAAGAGACACATCTTGTCATTCTACACCTGCAGACTGCTCTTCTTTGAGGGTTTTCAGATGACCTACTTACCTAGGCTGGGAGCTGAATGGTTAAAGTGCTCGGAGGAAATCAACTGTAAATAGAAAGGCTATGTTTAACATAATCCCCTCCAGAAGACTCTCTCTCCTGTGGTCACTGTAATCAACCCAGCAGTATCAGGTGAAGGTTCTTCATTATCTCCCTGTGGCATTATGTCTCACCACATAGCTGATAATAAACTGATGGATTATCAAACAAGATTACAGCATTAGCAAATAAAATCATGTTTTCTGTGAAGAGAGAAAACCCTCGCTATCCCTATCTGCCTGGCTAAATATTTACATATCACAGGCTTTCTATAGTCCCTGTTCTTGCAAATCTGATTTTTAAAAAACAACACAGAGGTTAAGTTAACAAAAAGGGAACACACTGTGCTTTTGACACTAAGCTAAATGCACCTCTGGGAGAAAACAGGGACTGCCTAAAAGGTAGAACGAAGTGAATCCAAGGCCTCGGGTGCTGGTGAGATCAATGGGTACCTGTGTCGAGAGACAAAGCTGAATGGGTTTGGAGGGATTCAAATGCCTACTTTAAAAAAGGGAGCCTAAATGAAAGAGAATAGAAATCCAAAGCATGCATGTAGAAGTGTGTGTGTGTGTGTGTGTGTGTGTGCGCACGCGCGCATGCGCCCGTGCACACCCACATGTGCGTGCAAGGAGAGCAATGGCCTTATATGAAGCCTCAGGCTGATTTGTCCTTTATACCTTCCAAAGTCCTTTCTCCTTCATTATCTATATCCCCTCTTCAACCCCCCTCTTCCTCATTCCCCCAATCTCTCCCTTTTGCAACTGACATGAAGTGAAGCCTAGAAGTGAAATAACTTGCAAAAGACCCCAGAAGGCGGGCTTCGAGCCCAGGTTTGGGTTCCTAGTGCAGCATGCTTTCTGTTGCTCCTTTCTGCTCCAACACAGGGAAACTCTCCTAAGGGAGACAAAGGGCAGAAGGTTGTCTTTGTTTTTGTTTTTAAGTTTCTTGTATTCATATTGACAAATCTGATGTTGAATTACTATTTGGTTTCAGATTCATGGACAGAAATGGATATAACTTAAAATAGGGAACAGACATTTAAAAATGCCTGTCTTTTGAGAGACAGACAGAGAGAAAAAAAAAAAGAGAGAGAGAGAGAGAGAGAAAGAGAAAAATTGGTTTGGGAATTGTGTGATACTGGACAGTCTAAATTTGTTACCATCACAGGGCAGAGTACAAAGCGCTGGTAACAACCACCATGGCTAGTCGCACTGCAAGTTATTTCAGATGGCCTAACTTCCTTCCATGGATGACAGATCTTGCAAACACAGAAGGGCAAAGAGGCGTGAGTCTCCGCATGGAAAATTCACAGAAGCTCTTGGTTCCAGTATCTTTTTCATCTGCTACACACAAAACAGCACCGGGCTGACCTTCGCTGCAAAGGATTTTCTGTTCAGTGGACTAGGGAGGCCAAAGCATTAGGGCAAGATGTTCTATGCTCCTGCCTCTACCTTGTCAGGGGGCATCTGGTCTTCCAGGCAAATCAACCAGAGTAATCCTGGAGTGAGGTCAGGCTACTTCAGACATTGTACCCCTGCATCCAGTGTTTTGTGTACTGGTCACCCAGTGAACAGTCCTGAGTGTAAAAATCATGAGCGTAACACATAATAAAAATATAAGGCTGTATTTCCCTTTTGTAATGGTATCTACAGAGCAAAATATTAACTAGTGAAACCATGACTTTCCCTTCTAATAATGAGAAGTTTGAAAAAGAGATAGTTTTAAAATATAAGAAAAATAATCTCAATCTCATTTCAAATTATCTACAACTTTATATAAATACCAGCAATAAATGTGCATCTTTCCTCTCCCACATCTTTTTCCCCCATCTCTTTATAATTTTTGTAAAGAGACAAAAATTGTCTCTTTATAGTTTGGTATGTGTCCTTCCAGTAGTTTTCTCTATCATATATATTTTTTCTTACTATATATATTTTACACACACACACACACACACACACACACACACACACAGATAGGTACCTCTACCAATATCTGATTTGGGCTTTTTAAATATATATAGATGAGATTATACTTTATGCATAGTTCTGTCACTTTTTTAGAAAAGAAATATTATGTGTCAAAGATCTCAGGTTAGTAGTGCTTCATTTGCTTTTTAACTGCCCCTTAACATTCAAGTGTATGGATGTTCCATAAATTACTATGGATTCTCCTACTTAGATCATTTCCAATTTAGTTTTATTATAATTGATAATGCCATAAATATTCATTTGTGTATATGCACATGATGGGAACCCTAAGTTAAAAGAAATGTCGGGTTTGGGGGCACCTGGGTGGCTCAGTCAGTTAAGCGTCTGCCTTCAGTTCAGGTCATGATCCCAGGGTCATGAGACCTGACCTTTGGCCAGCCCTAAACAGGGAGTAGATTATGTTTAAGATTCTCCCTCTTCCCCTCTCACTTGGCCACCCTCCCCATCCTCATGGTACATGCCTACATACTCTCTCTCTCAAAAAACAAAACAAAATAAATGTCAGGTTCTAATGTTAATAGGTACTGTCAAAATAACTATCAATTTATACTTTTCCACCTACAGTAGCTGTTAGTACCTACTTTCTTACCCCTCATCAACACTGGCTATTATCGAATTTGTAAATCTGTGCCACTATGAAGGGCAAAAACTACTTTGTATTATTCCTTTTTCTACACCTCTTCTAGGTTTTGTGGGGTTTTTTATATTTTATTTACTTATTTGACAGAGAGAGATCACAAATAGGCAGAGAGGCAGGCAGAGAAAGAGGGGGAAGGAGGCTCCCCGCCGAGTAGAGAGCCCGATGCAGGACTGGATCCCAGGTCCCTGAGATCATGACCTGAGCCCAAGGCAGAGGCCCAACCCTCTGAGTCACCCAGGCACCTGAAATTCATTTCTTCTAAGAGACAGGGCTCTTATTTTATTTTCTTTCCAAATCAAAAACTAATGTTCTCAGCACCATTTATGTAATCTATTTATGAACAAAGAACTTCACCACAATCTTTGTTCTCAGTTATTCTAGTGAATGGAAAACTTAGTCACTGAAGTCATAAACCTTAATCCAAATATACCATTAACCGCATAAGTTTCATGGCCTATTGTAAAGAAGGAAATAAACTTCCTGATGACTACTTTTACACACTAGAATCTGTAAAATGACAGAAAACATTTTTTCCTCCCTCTACTCTTCTTACCACCATCTTCTTCCTCTCAAGTTTTCTTGTCACTAGAAAGGGAGAAAATGAACTTCACAGAATCTTGTTCAAACCAACAAGAACAATTCATTGTTCATATTTCAGATCTTCTGCTGAAAGCTCGTGCCTTTTCGATCACCCACACCATTCCTCATCAGCACAGCTGCCTGAATGACTAACAGTGTCCACAACAGAATACACAAATTATAGCTACTAAAAGGTCCCAAAGAATCAACTTTGTTTGACAAAGTTTTATTAGACAACTTAATCAAGGTGATTGTGAGTAGTTATCTTTGGCTACAAAAGGAGGGATAGGAGAGGCAGAAGTTAAGAAGTCTCTACAATCCAATATGGACTGGACTGGAAGAGATTATACTGAGCGAAATAAGCCAAGTAGAGAAAGTCAAGTATCACATGGTTTCACTTACTTGCGGTGCATGAGGGGTAACCTGGAGGACAGTAGGAGAAGGAAAGTAAATGGGAAGTAGGGTAATCTAGGGAGAGAAACGAAACAACAGAGACTTTGGACACAGAAACAAACTGAGGGACTTGGAGGGAGGGGGGTTGGGGGATAGGGAACCTGGTGGTGGGTACTGAGGGCACCTATTGCATGGAGCACTGGGTGTGGGGCATGGGGAATGAATCTTGGAACACTGGGAAAAAAAATTTAAATTTAAATAACAATAAAAAAACTTCCCTCAGGGGAAAGTAAGAATGACTTAACTTGTTTAAAAAAAAAATAGTAACATGAATCAATGAATTGTGAGGCATTTATGAAGTGAAATTTTGTACAACAATGAAAGTAAATTAATGTTTTGTTTTAAAAAAAGAAGTCTCTACAATCATTTTCTGTATATCTGGTTGCTATTTAAAATCTTTTAAATGACAATATAATCGTACGGAATTGTGTAATATTAAAAAAAAATAAGACAAATATCTCAAAAACACAAAAGAGAATATAGACATTAGAGATGACCTAGTCATGAATCCCTCAGTTGGGATAATACTGGGATTAGAGAATGTAACTGACATACTCCAGGTCACAGAATAACCGAGTTTCTAACCCCTAACCTCCCTTGAGAGGAGGGAAGTGGGGAAGAGCAAAGAGTTGCTCTAACAACAGGCATCCTCCCTTGAGAAAACAAGAGATGCCAGGGCTTGAGATGTGAGTTAACCCAGAAGTTAAGCAGGAAAACTTTGGTTCATATACTGGAAGAAGGAAAGAAAAATGGCAAAACCAGAAGATAAGAGTTGAGAAAAGGTAAGGATTCAAGTCATAGAGTCAATCCAAATATTTGGAATCTGGGCTATGAGAACCAGTCAAGACATTAGCATCAAACTGGACCAACACAGTTGCCTCTTGACACCTCATGGACTGAGCCTTTCCTAGTTTCCAAAACCTATAAAGAACTTATCAAACTCAACACCCAAAGAACAAATAATCCAATCAAGAAATGGGCAGAAGACATGAACAGATATTTCTCCAAAGAAGACATCCAAACGGCCAAGGGACACATGAAATAGTGTTCAACATCACTCAGCATCAGGGAAATACAAGTCAAAACCACAGTGAGATACCACCTCACACTACGCAGAATGGCTACAATTAACAAGCCAGGAAACCACAGATGTTGCCGAGGATGCGGAGGAAGGGGAACCCTCCTACATTGCTGGTGGAATGCAAGCTGGTGCAGCTACTCTGCAAAACAGTTCCTTAAACAGTTGAAACTAGAGCTATCCTACGACCCAGCAATTGCCACTACTGGGTATTCACCTCAAAGATACAAATTCACCCCAAAGATACAAAATCCGAAGGGCATGTGCCCCTGAATGTTAATAGCAGCACTGTCCATAAAAGCCAAACTATGGAAAGAACCTAGGAACCTAGATGATGTCCATCAACAGATGACTGGATAAAGAAGAAGTGGGGTGTGTGTGTGTGTGTGTGTGTGTGTGGAGAGAGAGAGAGAGAGAGAGAGAGAGAGAGAAGAGAGAGAATGAAATCCTGCCATTTGCAATGACGTGGATGGAACTGGAGGGTAGTACACTAATAGAAATAAGTCAATCAGAGAAAGACAATTATCATATGATCTCTCTGATATGAGGAATTTGAGAGGCAGGGTGGGGGGTTATGAGGGCAAAAGAGGGAAAAAATGAAACAAGATGGGACTCGGGAGAGAAATAAACTATAAGAGACTCTTTATCTCAGGAAACAAACCTGAGGGTTGCTGGAGAGGAGGGAGGTGGGAGGGATGGGGCAGCTGGGTGATGGACATTGGGGAGGGTATGTGCTATGGTGAGTGCTGTGAATTGTGTAAGACTGGTGATTCACAGACCTGTACCCCTGCAGTAAATAATACATTGTATGTTAATAAAAAAATAAAGATAATAAAAAAAACAAAGAGATTGAGACTTTCCTTTGTGAGTTTATTTAGTGGCTCAGTTTGTTATAAACAATCACAGGGGTGCAATGGGAGCTTGCTAGAATATATGAACAACATGTTGAATTCTACTTGAAGTATTCTTGCACTACTTTTATCATATGCTGAACACCCAAGAATTTCTCATGCTTGGGTGCCTGGGTGGCTCAGTGGGTTAAAGCCTCTGCTTTTGGCTCAGGTCATGATCTCAGAGTCCTGGGATGGAGGCCCGCATCGGGCTCTTTGCTCAGCAGGGAGCCTGCTTCCTCCTCTCTCTCTGCCTGCCTCTCTGCCTACTTGTGATCTCTCTGTCAAATAAATAAATAAAATCTTAAAAAAAAAAAAAAAGAATTTCTCATGTTTACCTATGAGTGATGCAAAAACAGATAGAAAAAGTGATAAACCCTTGGGTAAAAAGAGCTAAAATCCTTCAACAGGAGCAATAAAAAAATCACTAAGGGCCATATTTTCTCATATTCCTATAACTTAGCAGTATTATTTTCATGTGCTTGGGACTGAGTCACAGACAATCTCTCAGTCTATTATTTGGGAGAATAAAAAATGAGAGTGACTTTCTGGGGGACCCAAAGAAGATAAAAAAAAATTAAAGACTTGGGCAAAATGGATCTTCATGTACCCACAGTCTCCTCAGATAGAAAAACAAAGCAATGTCTTCCAGGATGGTATTAGAAAATACCACAAAATCATAAATACCAGAGTATACTGAAGTTCAAGTTAAGTCCACATTTACTGGAAGTCGAAACAAACTTCTTGATAATTAATCTCCAAAATGTATAAATCTGCTACAGATATGTGCACATAAATTATAATAAAGAACACTGGTATGCAATTTGATTCAAAGTGCTTTTTAGTAAAGTACATAATGATGCATGCTGAGGAGATGCAGGTATATTTAATTGGATATAATTAAAATAATGATGTGTATTTAAAATAATGATATATTAAAAAAAATTTTTAAATGTAAGTGGCTGAAGAACCTGTAATAAAAAGCCAAAGCAGTAAGTACTTTTTGATTAGCTGATTATTCACAGAGCTAATACCTTTCACTTAACAAGAAATGCCATAATGCGGTAATAATGTCACACTCGAGGGATTCGGGGAGCCCTGTGGACAATTTGAGCCTTTGCTTCCCCCTCTTCAGAGTATGTTCCCAGACCTCTTCTGATGCCAGCTTCCTTCATCAAAAAGAATTTTCTCCAAGGCAGGTAAAATGTTGCTGAAGCTGGGCAATGGGTACCGGGGGTTAGTGCATTTTTCCTCTTTATTTTGATGTATGTTTGAGATGTTCTTTTATCAATGAAAAATACAGAAGTTTCTCTCTGCATCTGAATATATATTCTACAATGTTTGGTGACTTTGCTACTTCCCCATGCAAAGGACATAATCTATGAATGTATCTGGGTAGGCACTGGTTCCCCTGCATGAAATTTCCTTCAAATTTCTATGGAAAATTCCCTTCCGGTAAGTGAACTAATAGCAGATAAATGTATATTTCCAACTCTTAGCCTTGGTTAGGTAAGGCCCCCTGTAAAGACTGCTTTTAATCTCGGCTATTTCCCACCGTCCTGAATGTTGCTTTGTTCCCCCTTCCTTGTCGTTCACCATTCTTCTGGCTTCAAGTTGAATCAGTGAGTCACATCCGCCTCATCCATGCACCACGATTTCTCAGATGAGCCGCCAAAGAGCTACCCCACTGCCCAGACATCTCATTATCTTCTGTCCTCTGCTGCTCTGCAGTGACCTCAAACCGAGCTCAGTTCAACTCCTACAGAGTCATATGGGCAATCAATGTCCTTAAACCCCCATCTCTATAATTCATGATCTTGGGAGAGGAAAATGGCTTGGTTGATTTTTTTTTTTTTAATTCCTGCTTATATGACTAAGCTTCTGCACTCAAAAGGGAAAACTAGGCTTGTGGTGCATATATAACATTTCTCAAGGATAAAAACCATATTGTACAGGTTCTCTGTATTTCCTCCCTTACTTTTAATGTCTAATAATTGATACCATATTTTCGCTTGTTTGAAATATAGTCTAGACTTTTGAAAAATCATCTCAAAAACATGTCAATTCCTCTAAGAGTTAAAGTTTTATAACTTCACAACTTGATCTTAACAGTGATAGTGAAGCACAGGTATCTTCTTTGCAGAAACACACGTAGGACATCCAGAAAATATACATTAGAGATAAAGGTCAATAAACGTTTTGGCATTATTTTGTCTATAGCAATTTCATTTCAACTTGCAGGGACTATGATCCCAAGCTTTTGATTATTCAGTGGTGATGATTCAGTTTATAAACTGCACCCATCTCCTATTCCTGTTTTATTTGGCCCATCTTTTAATTGTGTTGTTATGCAATATTAACAATAACTTTATAAAGAAAAGGCAAAGAAATAAAGGTAGAAAAAAAACACAAGCTCATCTTCTGTACCCATTTTAGTGTCTCTCCAGTAAGATGGTTTGGAGGGAAACCTAAAACCACTGACCAAAATGAAATCTCTGGAGATTCGAGACTCATATAATTACTCTCCTCTCAGTGATATAAGCAATGAGGGAGTTGTTTTTATATCCCAACTTTAGCAAGATAACCATGGGATCCAATTCCTCAATACTGTGACTGAATTTTTATAAGATTTTGAGTTAACATGGTTTATATAAACAAGTACACTGAGTATCCAGGACTGAGCTGGATGTCTGAAAAAAAAATCATAGTCTACAACCCATGAGAGTGCTTACATATGAATTCTTACATGTTATCCTATGTCTTGAAGGGCAGTTGATATTTAATTAAAAAATTCAAAATAATTTTTAAAATAAAAATTTTAAAACAAATTTTAAAAATACAGTTACCGTCCTCTCAGCAAGTCTTAACATTGCGAAGTTAGTTTTCTTAACATTTCTCCCTGTACCCTTTCATTTCCTTCTCGCTCACCCACTATCACTGACCCAGATCTCTACCACCAGATTGTACATGGTAGAGAATGGGGAAACACACAGAGAACAACGAAGGGCGAGGAGGGATGAAAAGAGCCAACAGAAACTTTTATGAGGGCCAGGGTTTGGAGATAATGCTGTAAGTTAAACACAAAGCAGCCAAATTATTTATTTTGCAATTAGTGGAATTTTCTTCTTCAATGTCATGAGGCTGGAGCCAAACTTTAAAAGTCACAGTTTTCCCAAGACTTAAAAGAAAGATAGCCTTGATTATGCACATATTCTTGGAATGCTTATAGGTTCTAACATGTTCTTCTACTGGATGGACTTAACAGGCCAAAATGCAATCAAGCTTGGGGACTCCTAGCTCCAGTTACAACTTTGCTAATGAGGTAGACAGATTTCCAGATTCCATCTTCAAACTGCCAGTGCATTCTCTGTAATCCATATCCTCCACTACCCTAAATTTGAGATTCTAACAACTACTCCGTGTTCTTTGAGGTAATGTAATCTAAGATTTTCTAAATCTCTGAAGGACAAGGAATGGTATGCAAGAGTGAAAATATGTAAGGTATTACATGCTATTGAAAGAATTATGACTTTCCCTTCAGGGAGAACTATGGATGACAGGTTTCTAAGCAGGATCAAGATAAGACCAAATTTATTTTAGAAAGACAGTCCTAAAGATGCACGTTTCTTCCAAAATAATTTATAAATTTAATACAATCAACATAAAAATCTCAACACTTTTTTTTTTTTAACTTGATTAAGAGATGTTAAATTTTATTTGGAAAATAAAATGTGGGGTTGGGGTAGGTGCAGTAAATCTCTGTCACCCCCCCCCAAAAAAAAAAAGAAAAAGAAAAAAAAAAAACAGAAAAAGCAAATAAGGAGTGAGCAGAGGAGAATGTGGCCTATCAAATATTAAAATCTATTAGAAAACTACTAAATTTAAAGCAACAGGGCATCTTTGTTAGAATTTGTAGCCAGAAAAAAAAAAAAAAAAAAAAGAATTTGATGGAATAGAATAGAAAGCCTGGAAATAGACTTGAAGTTCTGTAAGAATTTAGTGTATGACAAAGTGCTGGTATGTCAAATCACTGGGGAAAGGTTGGATTGAACTATAAATAATAATCGGAAAGCTGGCCAACCTATTTTAGAAGAAAAAATGTTCAGACCATTGTTTCATACCTCATACCAAAAAATTTCCAATTGAAAACAATTATAAATTGTGAAACTATGAAAACATTAAAAGAAATTATATGTGATCAAAGATGCCATTTCAGGGTGCCTGGGTGGCTCAGTGGATTAAAGCCTCTGCCTTTGGCTCAGGTCATGATGTCAGGGTCCTGGGATCGAGGCCCACATTGGGGGTCTCTGCTCAGCAGGGAGCCTGCTTCCTCCTCTCTCTCTGCCTGCCTCTCTGCCTACTTGTGATCTCTCTCTCTGTCTGTCAAATAAATAAATAAATAAATAAAATCTTAAAAAAAAAAAAAGCCATTTCAGGTAAATTTTTCCTAAGAAAGTGAGATAGAAAGAGATATGAGCAGATAAATAAAAGAAAGGTGTCCAATATAATATCATTCATAATAGCAAAATGACCTGAATGGCTCTCAAAAGGAAGTTATTTAGGTAACTTATAGCACATCCATATAATGAAATAATATAAAACAACCAAAAATGATGTAGATGTGTATTAATTCATTTAGAAAAATACTGAAAATCTATTTTTAAAAAAGGCAGATCTCCAAACAGAATTAGGTCATAATCTAATTTGTGTGTATTGTGTGTATTGTATGTATAATCGTAGAAGAAGGTCCAGAGGGACACACTGGGATTTCATTTGGTGATAGGATTTGGCTATTTAACAATAGGAAGGGTATTTTTGTAGTGGAGATAAACATAAAAGAGCTTGTATTTTAGGGGAAAAAGAAAAAAAAAAAAAAAGATTTGGCCTGACAATAGTTTGAAATGGGGCTGGAGTAAAGATGAATGACACATTAGGAAGTGGCTGCAAAGGTCCAGGTGGCAGCAGATGAGAACATGAAGAGAAGGACAGTAAAGCCGAGTCTGAGAAATAATTGGGTGGTAGAAGCAGCAGGACCTGGTCATCAGCTGCATTTTTGTTACTGGGGTTTTGTTACTGGGTTGCTATTTAGGATGTCTCTAAGTCAAAAAAGCAAATAAACAGGTCATTCATTATAGAAGAGGATATCACTGTAAGGCAGGGTAGGTGGGTAAGCCAATAGATCTGCCTCGACATAAATCTCAGGACATCATGGAGCAGTGGTCCAGCAGGCAGTTAGAAATAAGGGGCTAGAAATTGGGATATGGGGTTTATCCGTATGAAGGTATTGGTAAAACGATTATCATGGTGTATTACCATAAAATCAATGGATCCATACAGCTTCTAGATATCTTATCTCACTAGACCATATTTTCCAAATTACATGAGATTTTATTTCCTGAAATCCTAATCATTCAAATCTCCTGTACAATTAGGATTCCCAGTCTATCACAGTCTGGATTAAGTAACTATCAGATCCTCCTTTAAATCTTCTGGTAGCTTCTCATTTGAGTTAGAACAAAATCCAAACTCTTGGCCAGGATCCACCATCCCTACATGATGTAGACTGATACTCTCTCTGATTGCACTTCCCATCCCTTTCTCCATCACTCACTGGGTTCTTGTCATTCTGGCCTTCTCTCTGACCCTTGAACACACCGTGTTATTTCCCATTGCAGGGCTTAGCACATACTCTTTCCCTTGCCACCAGGTTCTTCCTGGGCTTGTCTCATGATTGGCTCCTTCTTATCTTTCCAATCTAGTTCAAATGTCACCCCCTTCAAGGGGCATTTCTAAATATCCATTTCTAAAAAAAACACTCTCTTCTACATCCCACCAGCTGCCCATCCCACCAGCTGCCCTATCACATCACATTTCCTTCACAGAATTTAACTTCTATTCAGCACTAGTTAGTTACTTGTCTACTGTCAGTCTTTCCTTCCAGAATGTAAGCTCCACAAGAGAGATTATGTCAATACAGCACCTATAACAGAGCCCAAGACAGTAGGCTTTCAAATATTTGTGGAATCATATAATGTGGAATGAATGAAGGATCGAAGCATTTATAGTAAGTAGCACTAGATTGGCCATCAGAAGACTTAAATGCAATATAAACTTGGCTAAATCACCCTCAATTTACATATATCTACAATATGGCCAAAAAGGCTTACTCTGCCTACGACCTATTAGGGTTTTCATGAGACTTCAGTTATCTATTCATTCATCAACAAATGTTACCCAAGTACCTTCTGTGTGTTAGGTACTGTGTTAGTTGCTATGCTCATGGTTATGAATAAGGAGTTCAGTCTGTGGTTGAGACAACCAAGTTTAGAGGCAGTTATGAATAGTAAAGCTACTGAAAAGACCAAGTGCAGGATGCCATAACAGCAAATAGGAGAGGTACCAAATCCATCTTCAGGAAATCAGAAAAAGGTGAGTATAAGTAGGAATCAATCTGGTAGGGGCACCTGGATGGCTCAGTTGGTACAGCATGTCACTCTTGATCTAGGGGTTGTGAGTTCCACCCCATATTGGGCATGGAGATAACTTAAAAATAAAATAAGATGAGATAGTCCAGACAGAGGGAAAGGCATGTGCAAAGGCCCAAGGCAAAGAAGGACAAGTCATGTCATTCAGTACAGCAGAGACTAGGAAGGGAGAGTGGTGGCAAAGTCAAAACCAGAGCTTTAAAAAGTATCAGGTCAGGGTGGGCCTCTGCACCAGTGTGGACGGTACAGAGAACTCTGGCAGGAAACAGAGGCAGTGGTGAAGGGGAAGGCTGATTAGGGCATGCCACAGATGAGTCTAGGAAGAGGAAGAGGCCCAGTTAGGGTTTTGGATGCCATATTAAGGAATTGGACTCTATGCTTAGGATGATGGGGGAGTTACTACAGAGCTTTAGGCTGGATAATGACCATTCCAGCATGGAGAAAAATTGGAGGGAGACAACACATGTGTTCATTATATCAAGATGAAAGTTATGGGTGACTTGAATTAAATTGATGACAGTGATGAAAATAAACAAGTTCAAGAGATGCGTAAGAGAGATATCTGATGTGACTGTCAAACCATGTTTCTGGTGGGGTAGGGGTGGGGCATCAGCCTACGGAGGGATCCCACTGATAAATCTTTAATAATAGCAGTCTTTTTGTAACTCATTGAAAAGGTAACAATTAATAGATAGGATTTCCTTAATATTAAGCTCTTCTATAATTTTCTCTCAAATTTTGGATTCTATTTTTGCTTCTTTATAACTACCTGGCTCATGAAAGAATTCATGCTTGGTGATTGTTTGAGACTGGGGTCTCCAGGAAGTCGACTCCTAAGAGTTTAGTGTGCAGGATGTTTATCAAGGAGTATCCTTGGGATCAACACCTGTGGAAGGGAAGTGGAAGCAGAAATCAAGCACAACTGACCCTAACGGCAAACTTGAACCACTCAGCCAGGAGCTGAAATGGCCTGCCAGAGCTGCCCCATGCTGGACTGAAATGGTCAGGCTGTTATACCCATCTCAATCGGTTATTGGGAATGGGTCATCCTGAGAAGGATGTAACCTTAGGCAAGGTAGTTTCCTGCAAGTAAGGTAATTCCTAAAGGCTCTAATAACTAAAGTCTATCTGAAGACTGCATTTCCAATAGCTGGTTCAATAAATTCTTCATTGAAGAGGGATCCGAGCAGCCATACCTCTATGTCACAAAGTGATTGCAAGTCTATTGACCCTGGGAGGACATACCCTGACAGGCAGGAACTATGTCACCCTAAGAAAACTGGGGAACTTCTTCCCTTCCTACTTTTCTTTAACACACATTTAATAAGCATATTTTTCTGTGTGTCTAGGCACAGTGTCAGGCACTGGGTCAAAGGTATATAATACAAAATGCCCTTCATGGAAACTATAATGTATGAGGGAAATGATTTTTTTAAAAGGAAAGATACAAAAAAATAATAAAATAAAAAAGGAAAGATATTGTACATTTAAAGTATTTTCTCATAGAGATACTACAAATGAAAGAAAGAGAGAAGGGTGAGTAATGGAGAGGAGTCTCCTTCCACAGTGCCCAGGGAAAGCCCCTTCAGATATCACCTACATTCCTTGGCTCCTGGCCCCTTCATCTTCAAAGTCTCCAGCAAGACACTTTCTCTCTTCTCTGACCTCTGCTACCATCCTTATATCTGACTCTGACTCTACTCCTCTGAACCCTTTCATATAAAGACCCTGGGATCACATCAGGCCCACTTGGATAATCCAGGATAATCTCCCCGTTGCAAAAATTCTTAACCTAATTACATTGGTTACAAAAAAAAAAATTTACATTGATTACAAAGTCCCTTTTCCTATGTAATGTTACACATTCACAGGTTATGGGGATTGGAGTGGGGGCAGCCTTGGAGAGGGGGTCATTATTCAGCCTACCATACTCAATTTCCTCATTTAAGATGGGTATAATAATAAGACTACCTTACATGGTTGTTGAGAAAATTAAGTTCACACCAAGTGCTAAGACTCTGCCTGACACAAAGAAAACCCTCAACAAATGTTGCTATTTTTCTCATGTGGACCTCCTTAGGTATATACCCTCCTCTTGATCCCTAGTGTTTCTGCTTTGGTTTGGTCCCTAATCATTCTGTTGTCTTCAGTTTTGTCTTGTTATATACCTGTCCCTAACTCCCCCCCTCCCCCCGCATCCTCCATACCACCATACCACCACCAGAGTGGAACCACAGTGATAACGTTTCATGAATTCATTCACTTCGTAAATATGTATTGGGCATCTACTGTAAGCCACACACATACAATCATTATCTACACAGCTAATTGCTGTGTCCCCCGGACACCTTAAGCCAGGTACTGAGTCTTGTTTCTCTTTATCCCAGCATTCTACAGTTCTAGGACCACAGTAGGTGCTCAACAATGCCTAATGAATGAATTAATGGATAGATGAATCTAGTCTTAACATTCTATAGTTCTACGATTCTATAAGGGTGGGAGCTGTATTAGATTGTCATAGAGGAACTTATTCTGACTATTGTTAAAGTAGTTATGGCATGCACTGTACAACTCTCTGACTGTAGCTCAGTGCATGGCTGAGAGGCATTTCTGTGCCTCCCCACCTCCAGAGGCCTCCTGAGCCAGAACTGTAAAGAGCCACTGGTACGGAGAGGGCATCTGGGTGAACTGTCAGAGGCAGGCTTTAGACCAGGGCATCTCTTTGCAAGATTTAGGAAGGAGAACCAAGTGTCCCTTTAAAGTGGCCGCCATTTTGGTTAAGATATATTTTCTCTCTTCCAACGTAATCTCATTTCCTCTCCACCACAACCAAAAAAAAAGCAAGATACTGAGAAGGGCCCTTCCCCGTGCTCCCCATTCAAGAGTGCCTGCCAAACCAATTAATACCTCCTGAATGTTATCTCCCTGCTATGTTAATGTTATGTTAATAAATGCAATTAAGATAACATTCAGGAGGTGTTAATTGGTTTGGCAGCTGTACATGAATAAGCAGCACAGATATTTTGCTTTCTCTATTTAAGGAGGCAGGAAGTGACACAAAGTTGGACAAAAGGAAACCTAATTTGCCTCCAGTCTCTTTTGATACTACTTAGGCCTTTTCTGTTAAGTAATATATGGGATTCTTAAAAATGCTAATTTAGATGGTATTACAAAGATGAAGTGACTGTCAAATGTTGCAAAAACACTGAAATTATCTTTTGCCACAGGAATTAACTACATGGTGTTTACTCCTTTTAAAATGTTACATATGCCATATATGCTATATACACGCACACATTTTCAAATGCACCCACGGCATATATGCAAATAAGCTCTCATGCTAATTTATGAGGCAGATTTTTCTAGAAGACTACTTTCTAGACTATTCTTGATGTGATTATTTAGTATGTTCCAGTGATTTTGGAGCTAATGTTCTTTTACTCTAACTTACAGTAAGATGGCAGTTTTTACTTTTTGTTTACTTTTTGTTTAATTTAGAAATTACATATATATTATATATCTTCATTATATAAATTATATATTATAATTATGTGCAATTATAATTATAAATTATGTGTGTGTGTGTATATATATGCATATACACACACATAGTGTGCCTTACCTTGCGAAACAAAGGTTTTCTCTGAAATTTACATTTATACAAATACATATTTGTATAGCCTTGAAGCAAAGAGACATTACAGTATATTGCCATCAAGGTCACTGTGTTGGTTTCTGGAACTTGGCATTTGCCAGCCCATCACCTGGTCTTTGGCAGGCTTAGTCCTCTCAGGGCCTGATGAGGACACACCCCTGATCAGAACCGTGCTAAGGGCAGAGACCCAAGAGGATGTCAGAGCAGACCCACTGGGGTTCCTTCCAGTCCTGGAGGGTAAGTCCTCAGCACCTACACTGTGAACCAAATGAGAACTAAATGGAAATGCTTGTCTTCAACCTGGACTTCGAACACATCTGAAAGACTTTACCTCGAGTCTAAGACACCTTTTTCTATAAGATGAACCAGCTCTTTAATAAGAGTTTTCCACAGAGGAAAAGGGAGAAGAGGAAGAAAGAGAGGAAGAAGAGAAGAAGAAAGACTCTGTTGAAATTTATAATATTGCAAGACTTAAGTCCAATTCCAGAAATGCAAAAAAGTGCTTCTCAAATTAAAGAATACTATATATTATCTAGGAAAAAAAGGTAACAGTAGGTAGCTAAAATATACCCAGTGCTTTGTCTGAACTGGATTGTTCTGAGCCAATATCTGTTGCATAATTCTGGAGAACTCAGCAATCCTTGAGAAATACATTCGTATGTCCTTTGCTAAATGCCCATCCACAGCCCTTAACCATTCCTTTGCCCCATTTCCCAACATAAGTCCCCTGGATGTTACATTTAGAATAATGGGACTACTCCTAGCTCTCCATCTGTGAGTGTGGGTGATTTCTTAAAGAATAAATGTTTTTTGTGGCTCTTCAGTGACAATAGCTGTTAATTGAAGTTTGTTAAGAAATCTTCTCCTAATCTGTGTGCGTGCATGTGCAAATGTGTTTGCAATGTTCTCCAGTGAGATAGAATCATTGTGGCTCAAATTTTTTAGGTTTTATAATCTTGGCTCCCCTCCAGGCTAAGGAGGTAGAGGAGCGCTCCCAAAGGCAGGGACGCTGACTCAGTGTTTCAGGGCAGTCCCCTCCAGCTCTTGGCTTTGACTGACTCTGGGGTGGCAGTGAAGCCTTCACACAGATTCCATTGAGAAACCATTTCCAGATGATCCTGTTGCACCCCTGAGGGGAGTATTGCTCACAGGGGGCACCCTGTCCCACTGCCCGGAGAGCTCAGGAGGTGGCCTAAAGATGGAGGTCAAGCAATAAATCTTTTTAAAGCAGTATACTCTGGCTCAGGGCTTGGCAAATGTTTGCAGTTAAAAAAAAAAAAAGTAAGTTACACTCAATTTTAATTATTTTTAAGTAAAACACTGCATTTGCACTCTGTGGCAGAAATAGCAAATAGATTATATGTGAGTGTAAGAGACTGAATTGCATCCCCCGGCCCAAATTCCTATGTTGAAACCCCCAGTGCTTGAAAACATGATTGTTTTTAGAGAAAGGGTCTTTAAAGAGCTGATTAACTAAAATGAGGCCTTTCAGAGTGGGCCCTAATGCAATTTGATTGGTGTCCTTCTCAGAAGAGGAAAACACACAAAACAGACACCAGGGAAGTTCACACACATAGGAAAAGAAGACCATGGGAAAGAAGGTGGCCCCAGGCAAGCCAGGAGAGGTCTTAAAAGTGACCAAGCCTGCTGACACCTTGGTCTTGGACTGCCAGGCTAGAGTTATGAGGACTAAATTTCTGTTGCTTAGGCCACACAGTCAGTGGTACCGTGTTATGGTAGGCCAAGGAAACTGGCACGCTGACACAAACCAAAACGCTGAGAAACCAATACATTGTGAAAAAGGACTCTGGCAAAGCACACGTGAGGATGGGAGGGATCGCTGTGGAACACATGCCTGCTATCAAGCCATCCTTACTCCATGGCTTGGAATGGAGAAGATCTGAATAGCTATTTATTCACCTGCATCCAAGATCGAACCCCAAAGTTCTTAAGTAGAAAAATTCTGGTCTTATTCAAAGGCATTTACACAATCCACCTACAGTTGGAAATAGATGGAACATGTAGGTCTTTGTCAGTTTCCTTAACTTCCAGAAAAGAATCTCTATCTCATTCCCAACCTTGCTAATTAGTAACCAGGGCACTGCACTGAACAGAATCAACAACCCAGAACAGATGCTTTTCTGGTCAGGAAGGAAAAGCCTGAAACTTAATTGAGGTTTCAATATTAGTAGGAAATCTATAAATATTTCTTTATGAATAAGTGAATCTCATTTGACGCTCTTCTAATTTATTTTTAATTTTGAGAACATCCATTTTTAGTTTCATTTCTCCCTCCAAAGGACTTTGGAAAACCAACGTTTCTTCCCTGCAGATTGAGACCAAAAGCTGTTAAGTCATGTATTTATGATACCCAGGCCTCTGCAAGATTTCAGTTGAGAGTGCTTGATTTTTTTTTTTTTTCCTTATTGATCTTGTGTTTTAACTCTTGGGTCTTTTAAGAAATTAAACATATGGGGCACCTGGGTGGCTCAGTTGGTTAAGCAACTGCCTTCGGCCCAGGTCATGATCCTGGAGAGCCGGGATCGAGTCCCACATTGGGCTCCCTGCTCGGCGGGAAGCCTGCTTCTCCCTCTCTCACTCCCCCTGCTTGTGTTCCCTCTCTGGCTGTGTTTCTCTCTGTCAAATAAATAAAATCTTAAAAAAAAAAAAAAGAAATTAAACATATACTTTTGGTTCTAACTGATCTTCACCTCAAAATTGGGTACTGGGTTTTGGGGTTTTTAGTTTCTTTGTTTGCTCTAGTTTAATGGATCCATAACAAATAAGAGCATTAATTTGGAAAATGTCCCCATGGGGTGCATTGTCCTCAGAGTGGTTCAATGTTTTAGAGAGATTTGTTGTGTGAAAATACAATTTGACACTGATTGCCTGGTGAACCCAGCCTACCTTACGCATGAACCAGGAGGAGGATAAGGGAATGTGATTAGGCAATGTCAGGACGTCAGAAAAGCTGTTATTCCATTTAGTAAAGACCTGGCCAAGGGAACTAGCCCCATATCACCAACACAAGCAAACTCAATTTGGGCAATTCAAGGCAGTCCATTGCTGTGCACTAAGTGTTTGTGTCTACCCCCTCCCCCACTCATATGTTGAAACCCTCATCCTTAATGTGTTGGTATCAGAGGAGATGGGGCCTTTAGGAGATAATTCAGTCAGAAGGGCGGAGCCCTTAAGATGGGATTAGTACCCTGAGAGACACGATAAAGCTTGCTTTCTCACTGTCTCTCCAATGTGAGGAGACTGAATCTGCGGACACCCTGACCTAGGACCTTCCAGCCTCTAGGACTGGAAATCACAAGAGATTAAGACATCCATCAAGCAAACCACTTTGCCCTTTCACACATGTAAGTCCTAACTAGCACCCCAACTATTCAGTGCACTTTCTAGCCCATACACTTAATGATCCCCTGCTTTTAACTCTTCCAATAGCACATACTCCATTACCTAGCTACAGACTTCTCTAAAATAATTGAAGTCCCATTAGGATAGGGGCATAGAAGATAGATTCTCCTTCCCCAATTTAGAGTATTTGTGTGATTTCTAACCTGAAACTATGCTGTTACTTTCAAACTTCTTATTTTTAATCCATATACAATAAAATCCAACCTTCTGATGTGCAACTCGAAGAGTTCCAGTCATATAACCACCACCCTTATCAAGACACAGAACCCTTGTCCTACTTCCCCACTCTGTCTTTAGTCAAACATTCCAACACTGGCCACGGAAAACCACAGGTTTGTTTTCCATCCCTGGAGCTTCAGCATCTGCAGAATGACATGGACATGGAATCACACAGTATGTAACTTCGAAAACTTGGCTTCTTTCACTCAGCAGAATGGTTTGACACTCATCCAACTTGTTGGATGTATGAAATAGTTTATTCTTTTTATTGCTAAATAGTATTCCATTGCATGGATGTATCACAGTGATTAATCTCTTCGCTCATTAAAGGACATTTGGGTTATTTCACATCTTGGCAATTTTGAATAAAGCTGCTATAAGCATTTTTAAAAAGATTTTATTTATTTATTTGACACAGAGAGAGATCACAGGCAGGCAGAGAGGCAGGCAGAGAGAGAGGAGGAAGCAGGCTCCCTGCTGAGCAGAGAGCCTGATGTGGCCTCGATCCCAGGACCCTGAGATCATGACCTGAGCCGAAGGCAGAGGCTTTAACCCACTGAGCCACCCAGGTGCCCTGTTATAAGCACTTTTGTACAAATTTCTGTGTGAATGTAAGTCTTCAGTTCTCCAGAATAAATACTCAGGAGTGGGATCGCTGGATCATATGGTTAGTGTATGTTTAATCTGATACGCAACTTCCTAACTATTTTTCAGACTAGCTACACCATTCTGCATTCTCACAACAGTATATGGAGAGAGTCCTAGTTGTTCTGCAACTTCATCAAGACTTGGTATTGCCAGTTGTTTATTTTTAATTGTAGTAATTACAGGAGGTGTGTAGTTCACCTTGTGATTTTCGTTTGTCTTTCTCTAATGACTAATGTCTAATAATGCTGAGAATCCATGCCCTTATATGCCACCTATATGTTTCCTTTGATGAAGTGTCTATTGAAATTTTTAGCTTTCTAAAAAATTGGGTTGTACTCTACCTTTGATTTTGTAAAATCCTTTATCTATTCTAACTGCAGGGTCTTTGCCAAATAGAAGATTTGCAAATTTTTCCCTCAACCTGCGACTTGTCTTCTCACCATCTTAATAGCAACTTTGATAAATGCAAAAAGTCTTTAATTGTGAGAAAGTGTAATTTGTCAATTTTTCTCCTATATACCTTGCTTTAAGTGTTGTATTTGAGAATTCTCCACCTAACTCAAGACCACGAAGATCTTTTCCTGGGCATTCTTCAAAAGTGTTATAGATTTATGTTTTGCATTTACTTCTATTGCCCATGTCAATTAGTTTTGTATAAATGTGAAGTATAGATCAAGGTTCATTTTTGGTTTTTGTACATGGATGTCCAGTTGTTCAAGCATAATTTTTGGAAGAGATTATCTTTTCTCCATGGGATTGTCTTTGTGTCTTTTTCAAAAATCAACTAACCATAATCTACGAGTCTATTTCTAGTCTATTATTGGTCTACTTATAATTATATTCCATTTCTTTAAACTGTGTATCTATATTTTCATCAAAATCTGATTTCTTTGATGACTGTAGCTTTATAATAACTGTTAATGTCATAGTGTGAGTCTTCCAACTTCCTCCATTTTCAAAATTTTATGGGATATTTACGTTGCCTTTCCACATAAATTTTAAACTCAGTTTGCCAATATAGATAGGCACACCCACTAGGATTTTTATTGGAACAGATTTAGACATATCGATCAAATTGGGAGGAACTGATATTTTAACCCTATTGAGCATCCAATCTATGAGTATGGTCTTTTTTTAATTTATTTCATCAGTGTTTCATAATTTCAAGCATATTAAGATCCTGGTAAATTTATACCTGAGTATTAATTTATTTATTGAGTTATCATAAATGGTCCTAATTTTCAATTTTGGTTTCCAATTGTTTATTGTTATTATATAGGAATACGATTGATTTTTGATTCTTAATCTTACAGCTTGAGACTTATGAAACTCACTGTTAAGTTCTAGGAGCATTTTTGTGGATTCTTTAAGGTCTTCTAGGTAGGCAATAATGTCATCTGAAAAGTTTTATTTTCCAATATGAATACCTTTTTTCGCCAACTGCACTGGCTAGGAATTCCATTATGAATGTTGAATAGGACTGGTAGAGCAGACATCCTCACATTGTTCTTAGACTTAGGGGAAAATATTGTCTTTCATCGTTAAGTATGGTGCTAACTACAAATGTTTATAGACATCCCTAATCACGTAAAAGAAGTTCCTTTTTATTCCTAAAGTGCTGAGAATTTTACCATGAAAAAATGCTGAAATTTCATCAAAATTTTTTCTACAGTCATTGAAATGATTAATTGGCTTTTCGTCTTTTGTTGGCTAATGTAGTAAATTATAGTGACATACCGAATCTTAAAACAACCTTGCATTACCAGGACAAATCCTATCTGGGGTGCCCTGGGTGGCTCAGTCAGTTAAGCATCTGCCTTCAACTCAGGTCATGATCCCAGGGTCCTGGTATCGAGCCCCACATTGGGCTCCCTGCTCAGTAGGAAGCCTCCCTCTCCCTCTCCCTCAACCCCTCTCCACTGTTCATGCTCTCTCTCTCTCAAATAAATAGAATCTTAAAAAAAAAAAAAAAGATAAATCCTGTTTTGTTGTGATGTGTTACATTTTTACATATAACTGGATTCAGTTTGCTAATATTTTGTAGAGAATTTTTGATGTCCATATTCATGAGGCTGTATAGGTTTCTTGTACTATATTTGTGGGCATTAGGTAATACTGACTTCATAAAATGAGTTGAGAAGTATTCTGCCCTTTTCCACTTTCTGGAAGAAATTGTGTAGAATTAGCATAATTTCTTCCACAAATGTTTGGTAGAATTTACTAGTTAAATAACGTAGGCCTAGTGTTTTCTTTCTGAGAAGTTTTTAAACTACAAATTAAATTTCTTTCCCAGAAGTAGAACTATTCAGGTCATTTATTTCTTCTTAAGTTTTGTAGTTTGCAGTATTTAAGGAATTGGCACATTTTTTCTAAGTTGTCATATTTTTGGACACAGAGTTGCTCATAGTATTCCCTTATTGCACTTTCAGTGTCTATAGGGTTTGTACTGATATTCTCTCCTTTATTCCTGATATTAACAGTATAATCATCTCTCTCTTTCTTTCCTATTCTTGGTCAGTCTGATGAGATACTTACTACTTTTTAAAAAATAATAACTAGATTTTAACCTCATTAATTTTCTCTGTTTTCAGTTTCAATGATTTCTGTTCTTACTATTAATTTTTTTCTGATATCTTTAAGTTTAGTTTATATTTTTTAAACTTCTTAAAATGAAAGGCTCCTTACTTGAGACCTTTCTTTTTTTCTAATGTAAACATTTTAATCAATTTATCAGTTTTCCTCTAAGCACTATTTTAAATGAATTCCACAGACTTTTATATGTTGTATTATTTTCATTCAGCTCAAAAGATTTTATAATTTCTTAGGAAGTTTCTTTAACTTATGAATTATTTAGAAGCATGTTTTTAAGTTCTAAATATTTGGAAGTTTTCCAGATATCTTTCTGCTACTACAGTTTAATTCTCTTGTGATCAAAAGACATACTTTGTATGACTTCAATTCTTTTAGATTTGTTTTGTGGCCCAAAATATGGTATATCTTGGTAAATGTTCCATGTGATGATGAAAATAATGTGTATTTTGCTGTCATTGCGTGAATAGTTCTATACATGTCAAATAGTTGCTGGTATTGTTCAGGACTTCCATATACTTGCTGGTTTTCTGTCTACCTGTTTTGTTAATTACTTAGAGAGGATTTTCAAGGTCTCTAAGTATAATGGATTTGAATATTTCTTCCACTTAATTTTATCAGTTTTTATCATGTATTTTGAAGCTGTTTTTAGGTGCATACACATTTAGAAAGTCTTATTTTCTTGGTGAACTGATGCTTTTTTTATCAGTATGTAATGTCTCTGGTACTTTTTATTGCCCTGAATCTATTTCTGATATTAATAAACCCACTACCACTTTCTTTTTATTAGTGTGTGTATGTGTGTGTATATATATATATAAATATATATATATACATACATATATATGTAGTATATCTATTTGCATCACTTTGTTTTTAACCTGTGTATATTATTATAAAGTGAACTTCTTGCAGATACCCTATAGTTGGGTTTTGTACTTTTTTAACCTTAGTTTTAATGAATGTATTTACAGTATTTATATTTAAGGAGATTATTCATTTATTTAGATTTAGTTTTACCATTTATTTGTTTTATATTGGTCCCCTTTGTGTTGTTTTTCCTGTCTCCCCTTTTCTGCCCTTTACTGGGTTTAAAAATATATTTTTAGTATTTTATTTATTTGCATAAATATTTTGGAGTTTGTTCTAGGGATTATAATTATATACCTAACTTTTCAGTTTACTTAGAATTCACATGTTACCACTTCAAGTGAAATGCAGAAATCTTTTCTTTAAGATTTTATTTATTTATTTGACAGAGAGAGACACAGAGAGGGAGGAAACACAAGTAGGGTGAGTGGGAGAGGGAGAAGCAGGCTTCCCACAGAGCCAGGAGCCCGATGTGGGACTCGATCCCTGTATCTTGGGATCATGACTAGAGTCTAAGGCAGACACGTAATGACTGAGCCACCTAGGTGCCCTAAAATGCAGAGATCTTAAAACCATATAGTACATTTGATTATATGTACTTCATCTACTTACCCTGAAAATCCCATTAGACAATGTTGCAATTTTTGCCTCTGATACTCATCAGTATCTTAAAGATTTCAATAGCGAAAATATTCTATTTATCTAGATATTTACCATGTGTATTGCCCTTTCTGTCATAGTTTTCTGCATCTCTTTTGGGCTCAGGCCCAAAACTTTGGTATCAACTTTTATTCTTCTCTTGCCCTCACACTCCACATGCAGTTCATCAGCAAGCTAGCTCTACCTGAAAAATATATCTCGTATGTGTCCTTAAATCTCTCCTCTCTGAAACAAATATTATGTAACTGTAAAAATTAAACTTTAAAATGTTTTCAAGACAAAAGTTTTTCCTCCCAACATTTTAATAAAAAACACATTTCTTTTTAAAAACCAAAATCCTTTGTTTAAAGTTATGTAGAGAAGAAAAATTTCAAAGTCTTTTGACAAGTTTGGTGTAATGAAAAAAAAAGAAGTTCTAATCCATATCCAGCACTGAAGCCAATCATATTTCCATTTTATAGTCAATTGGATAAATTTTATTTCATCCTGCTTCTCAGAATTTTGTGCTTTTGAAGCAAACATCTCAGCCTTGGCAATACTGTCTCTCATTTACAATCTATTTTGGTCTTATCCTTGGCGGTTAACAATGACCTCGTGCTGCTGACACATTTTCAGTGGGTGCACGGCTATGTATGAGATGTTATTTTCCTACTCTGCTCTCCCCTTTGATTATCAACCTTGTCTTGTCTTCTACTCTCCCTTGCAGTTCTAATTGTTTTTACTCCTTTGAAACCTTCTGAGAAAAGAATAGTCTCCCTTTCCAAGGCTGCCAGCTTAGAAATTTTGTTTCTTTCTCCCTGAATATTTTTGGTTTCGTTAAGACATATTTTTCCTTTTCATCTAGCTTAGACCTATTCCCACCGAGTCTTCTTCCATCAGTAACATTTCAATGCCCTCAGATGTCACAGTAGAAGAATATGAGGTTTTAAATCAGAACACACGATATAAGTCATAATCCTATCACTTCCTGGCTAGAGACCATGGGCAAATCACTGAATGACTCTGAGACTGAGCTCCTTCATCTGTAAAATAGGGATGATCATTATATCTAACTTTGAGGGCTGATGTAAAGGATTAAATAAATGTATATGAATGTTCTAGAGAAGTATGATGCAGTGATATTGATTTTTGTTCAGTTTAATAAATATCTGTTAGTAACTGACAGGAGTAGCAAACTCAAAGTACTAGAAATAATGTAAATACATGCAGCAGGCAGGATTCCACGCATTAGGGAGCAAGGAGGATGCATGTCTAAAGAATTGGAGATCACAAACCTGTCTGAGGAGGACAACCACAACTCAGCTCCTCCCAGTGACTTACCAGGTAGGGGAGGCCTAACTATCCCACTCCCAATTTGAAACAACTCTGAAAGGCCGTTCTAGTTCCAAAGTTCTTTACAGTGTCAGATGAAACAACTAGGTTTGCATCAAGGCTTGACTTCTCCCTTGGCCCACTCCTGCTCCCTACTCCTTTCCACAGGTGTTTCTACCAGGACGCTCTTGAATAAATATCTTGTATACTAAACTCCATCTCAGAATTTGCTTCCTGGGGAATTCAACCTGCAGCTCCATTCTTGAACCCATACAACAATCTCTATGCTAAGCTAGGTAGACAGATCATTTCAATACCATGTGATAAGTGTTAGAAAAGATACACAAACAAAAGCTATGCAAAGGAAAGAGGGGCCATCTAGATCAACCAAGGGAACTCACGTCTTCCCGGGGCAGGCAATCTTTAGGTAACTTTTGATAGCTAATGAGGCTGTAACCAGATAAAGAAGGGGGACAGGTATTCTAGGTAGAGAAAGAAACACTAAAGATAAACAACAGACAGATATCTAAGGAACAGAGACTCTATATAGGCATGGAGCACCACCAGCAGCTTGGTACTAAAAAAACTTAAAAGACCTCATAGAACTTAAGAGAACTAATAAAACTAAAAATGTAAATTGGGGCTTGGCATGAGAAAAAGTGGGAGAGAAAAGTTACAGTTTAAGAGCTTGGCCTTGATGCAGTGGATATGGAGATTCATTCATAACTTTGAACACTTATTCTCTCTTTCCTCCAATAAGCCTTAAAGTTGGTAGTTTGTGGAGCCTATTTTCACTCAATAGGCATAACCTGGGAAACCTCATCTCTTATTATAATTCAAATTCTAGATACGAATATCTAACTCACTGTCTGCACTTGAATGGCCCACAAGAACCACAAATTCAGTGTGTCCAAGCTGAGTTCATTACCTGAAGTTCCTATACCTCGTCTTTTTGAATTCTCTATCTTGGTGAAAGTTAGTACTGCCCATCCAGGTGTCTGAGCCACAGTCGCATGCATCAGTCCTTTTCTTTTTCACTCTTCAAGTTCAATCCTTCAATGGATCCTACAAATAATCCTATTTTAATATATTTTGGATCATTACTTATTTACTGCTACTTCCCGGAGTTCAGCGAAAGCTTTTAACAACTGATTAATCTGCCTCCAGGCTTACTCCTTTCAAATCCATTTGCCAAACAACTGCAAGAGTAATCCTTCCAAAACACAAATCTGATCATGCTTAGCCTCAGTTTAAAGTCCTCCAGGGGTCCCCATAATCTTTGAGATGAAGTCAAAAATCTTTAACAGAACCCTTCATCGTCTGACCACAGATTTCATGCTTTCTGCTTTACACACACTGTATTACTTTAAAATTTTCCAGTTCTTTATGCTCTCCCTTGCTTTCAGAACATGTACCAGGATGCACTCGCAGCCTAAAACACCTTTTCCGGTCTTTCCTCCACTCCTTCCTTTTACGGGATTAAGACCTATTAGTGCTGCAGGGCTGAACTTAACTGTTAATTTCTCCAAGGAGTTTTCTCTGACACCCTCACCCTTATTATAAGCTAAGTGCCTTGTTCATAATTATATCAATCTATCTTTACCTCTTTCTTCCATGACATTACAATTAAAGACAGAAAACATGTCTTATTTATTTCTGAATTTCCAATCCTTAGCATAATATTTGGCCCATAGTTTTCAGTAAATATTTTCTAAATAAATGAATAAATGGAACAGAATTTGATTTCCAAATATACACTCTGATGGCAATGTGAGTCGTAGTTTCGAAAGAGAACTTACTGGAAAAGATAAGAACTAACAAGTGCTGACAAGAAGGAGGAGAAAATAGAACCTCTGTACACTGCTAGTGGAAATGTAATTTGATGCAGCTAAATTGGAGGTTCCTCCAGATATTAAAAACAGAACTACTCTATCATCCAGTAATTCCTCTATGGAGTATTTACCCAGAAAAAACAAAAACACTAATTCAAAAAGATACATGTACCCCTATATTTACTGCAACATTATTCACAATACCCAAGATATGGAAGCAACTCAACTGTCTATCAGTAGATAAATGGATTAAAAAAAAAAATCACACACATGAATATTACTTAGCCATAAAAAAGAATGAGATCTCACCATTTGCAAGACAGACAGACTGAGAGTATTACATTTAAGTATTACATTACATTAAGTCAGACAGAGCAAGACAAATCCCGTATGATTTCACTTACATTGTAGAAATTTAAAAATAAGATAAATGAATAAACAAACAAAAAGTAGAAACAGACCACTTAATACAGAGAACTAATGGTTGTCAGAGGGGAATGGACCAAATTGGTGAAGGAGAGTGAAACATTTGGGCTTTCAGCCAAGGAATGGATAAATCACAGGGATGAAAGGCACAGTATAGGGAATAGAGTTGACGGTATTGTAATAGTGTTATGACAGATAGTAGCCTCATTTGCGGTGGGCACAGTTTAATGTATACATTTGCTGAATCACGATATAGTACACCTGAAACTAAAGTAACACTGCGTCAACTATACTTCAATTACAAACAAGCAAACAAATAAGCAAAAAACAGGAGAGGGGCGCTTGGGTGGCTCAACTGGTTGAGCACCCAGCTCTGGGTTTTTGCTCAGGTGATGATCTTGAGATCATAGGATGGAGCCCCACCTCAGGCTCTGCACTCAGTGGAGAGTCTGCTTGAGGATTCTGTCTCTCCCTCTGCCTCGGCCCCTTTCATATAAACACACACTCTCTCTTTAAAATAAATAAATGAATCTATTTAAAAAAAGCGGAGGGAGAGAATCTACTGGAGGCCAGAACATAGATTATAAGATGCAGTAATGACCTAACCTGGAATAGTGGGAGTAGAAACAGAGAAAACAGGAGCTAGACAGAAAGTTAGAAAAGTATCTTGGAGGTAAAATCAGCAGAATTGGGGACTGGATGACGGGATTGAGGGAAAGACTGTAATATAAAATGATCCCCGGATTCTGACTTGGACACCAAGATAGTAATACCTTAACTATGACAGAATACAAGAGAAGAAGTAGGTTGAATAAAAGGCATAAAGGTGAAGAGCGAGATGGTTCGTTTATGCAGGGCATGGTAAGGGTGAGGTACCTCTGAGAGATTCAGGTGGGGTTATCTGGACATCAGCCTATAGGGTGAAGAAGTAGATACCATAAATGGGATGGCCCATGAGAAGAGGACTATGAGAAGGAAGTCAAGAACAGTGATCTGGGAATATCGACTTTGCTACAGATTGTGTTAGATCTCTTGCTGTTGTCCCTCTAGATCCATTCTCCTGCCTCAAGAGATGGACCTATGTGAACATCAATGGTTTCCTTGCCCTCTGTTTTTGTGTGGCTTTAGTGAATGTGGGGGAGCAACAGGAGACAGAAGGAGAGAGGAGAGTGAAGTATGGATATGTAATCCCCAGCTTACTCCCTGCTTCATCTGTCCACCAAATTCAGCAACTTTTAGGCACCTCCTTCATCCAGCTCTCTCTCCAGGTTCCAGTAATTGACCCTTGCACCATCAGGCGTAGGTATGGTAATGAAGCCGATGCATCACTAACATGGACTATTCCAAAGCCACACACACTTTGTAAATAGCCCCCTCATTAAACTCTCCTCAATTACCCAGCTTGACTATGTTCTCCATATCCTGAAGAGAGCCTGAGTGATATAGGAGGGATTGTAGGAAAGGAAAGATAGGCAAATTAACCTGATAAAACAACTCTACTCAGTGATTTAGCATTAATTTTCCTAAACAGTCTTCTCTGAAAACTAAATGAATTACTTCAAGTATAGAAATTTGAAGCACCTTGGACAAATAAGTAGGTGGTTGTTCGCTAGGATGACTATAATGGGACCATGACTTGGAAAGCCCCCAAATTAAATTTCAATATGGCACCTTCCAAAGGGCTAAGTAACTGTACAGATGGGTTACTTGTAGGTATTTATGATGACATGGTCTCATAATGAACTTTGTAAGAATGGCAGGGGTTACTAATAACTGATTATAATACTAGTGGGCTAGGGAAGTGGATTTAGAAGTATTACTCTTGCCAACTCAATGACATCCCTCTGACGTGGGTCCACCAGTCAGGCATCATAATAGAGCAAAAGAAATGCAGAGTTGTTAGGGGAAATTCAGCTGTCTTACTCTCTTGGAATCACAAGTTAGTAATATTTATGTATCTTGTTGTACTAAAGATGGGATTTTGATACATGAATGGTCTCAACATTATTTTTATTTATTATTATTAATGAATAATAACACATTAAAACTAGACAATGGCTTTTCCTTAGGCTCTTCAAATGTAGAATATAGGCCACCATCACCTCTGCCCCAGCTCTGTGATATTTCCTTCCATGTCTATATCTTTTTGGTCTTTATTGCTCCATGGTTTATGACTCACTTTCTAAATGAACCCTGTAAACAAATTCCACTTTCACTCAAGGCAGTTACTAACCCTTAAGAACCCTTATATTGCCAGCTTGCTTACTGAAAGTGGCTAGATTGCAAATTAAATTTTTTTCCCTATGATTTATCTAACCAACACTGCCAAAATACAGTGGAAAAATAATGGAGACCACTCAAGAACAATTAAAATGCCAACATGTTTAGAAAGAGTAACTAGTAATGCAAATATAAGGATTAAATACTTATGAGCTGATATTCAGATTATTAGAACTAAGTGTGAATCAGGCATCAGAACTTTGCACTGACTTGCTTTTAGGTGAAGAAAGCCGACCCACAGCGGTGGGTTCTTTTCCCTGCTTATCTCAAGTCAACATCTAAATCAAATCAAAGAAAAATTCCAAACTTTGTTATAACCCTGTAGTCCATGTCTTCTGACTTGCTTCTGAATGCACTAATTTCTTATATTATGTCCCTGTCAAAGTCACTCATTCACACACTCAACAGACACAAACTGAGCACCAATCCCTGCCAAGCATTATTTAACCCTGGAGAGGAAAGCACTTCGGCGGCTACTTCCACACCAAACCTTTCCTTGAATACTGGCTTCATGACAGAAATCCTTATCATCAGCTTGCCTTGTACCCACACTGGCCTCCATACAGTTCCAGAAGAGAAAACTGTTCTGTCGTCAATATTTTTTCAGAGTGATAATACTTCTGTGCCATGCATTTCAAACCAAGTCTTTTTAAGGCAAAATTAACCACTCCAGACCACTCATGACCTGGCCACACTCCTCTTTGCACATTCAAGTCTGTTAACTCTCTTACTGTGAAGAACCCAAACTGGAAGATATACTCAACATGTGTTCTATAATGACGTGGGCACTGTGTTTTTACTAACACGATGCCTCAACTTTTTGAAAACACTCCTGTAATTCTGTTACATGAGTATCAGCTTCGGAGTTAAATATGAATTTGTCTTAAGAGATAATTTTGTAATCTTGGGTAAGTTACTTCAGATCTCCAAACCCTAAATTCATCTGTGAAACAGAATCATTATTTCCCTATGAATTCTGAGGATGAAAATAGATAACATACATAAAGCCCTTAGCATAGCATCCAATGCACAGATGCTCAAACATCATTAACTGATGCCATTGATAACACCCCTACACTCACACACATACATTGTTAACTATTTTTTATTTTTACTGACACCAAATGAAGTACCATCCATCCTTTATCTAACTGCTTTCCTCCCTGAAATTTAAGATTTCACATTTATTATTGTCACAGTTCAGGTGTTTTCATCTTCCCAGGTGCTTTTCATCTTCCCATCGTCCCAAAATTATTAAGATTTCCTCTTTTTAATCCTGTTGTATCACCTGCAGATTTGACAAGCCTGAGCTTTAAGTCCTCATCCAAGTCACTTGGAGTGTGATGATTAAGAAGGACCAAGGACAGGGCGCTTGGGTGGCTCAGTGGGTTAAAGCCTCTGCCTTCCACTCAGGTCATGACCTCAGGGTCCTGGGATCGAGGCCCGCATCGGGCTCTCTGCTCAGCAGGGAGCCTGGTTCCTCCTCTCTCTCTGCCTGCCTCCCTGCCTACTTGTGATCTCTCTCTGTCAAATAAATACATAAAATCTTAAAAAAAAAAAAAAAAAAAAAAGAAGGACCAAGGACAAAAAGTCCTGTGACACATCGGGGGCCTTCATTCAGGTTTATAAATATTTCCACTTTTCATCAGTTGTTTAATGAGTTGTGAAGAGAGCTTACATTGACATCTTACACACATTCCTTCATCCCTTCATCTTTCCACAGAACGTCTTAGGAGAAAAACCAGGCTGACAAATTAGCCCACGTCTGCCTGCCCAGTAACTCTGCTAAATAAGAAAATGATATTTGCTCTGATTCAGTGAATTTATACTAGCTTTTGATGCTCATTTTCTTCTCCAATTACCTATAAGTCATCTCTCTAATAATCCATAGTATTTCTTTGCCTCCTCTTCCCAACTATGTCTGTGTCCTAATCCTAGACCTGTGAATTGGCTACTTTATATGGCAAAGGGACTTTAGAGACGTGATTAAGGTTCATGATCTGGAGATAAGACAATCTCAAATTAACTAGGTGATTCCAATCTAATCACATGAGTCCTTAAAACCAGAGAACCTCTTTTCTGGCTGTGCTCAGAGAGAGACCAAGTTCTCTAGTGACTACAGGAAAAGATCAGAGAGGTTTAATGTTGCTGGCTTTGAATACAGAGGAAGGAGGCCACAAGTCAAAGTATATGAATCTCCTCGAAAAGCTAAAACAGGCCAGGAAACACATACTCCTCTAGAGTCTCCAGAAAGGAATGCAGTTCTGCCAATTCCTTGATTTTAGCTAACTGAGACCTGTTTTGGACTTCTGACCTTGAGAACTGTAAGGTAATATACTTGGATTGTTTTTAGCCACTTCGTCGGTGGTAATTTGTTACAACTGCTACAGGAAACTACTCCTTCCTTCTCCTCTTCCACTGTAAATATATACTTTTGGTTGACATAAATTTTTCTTCAAATTCACTTTTGGCCAGTTGGGGCTCAAAATGGCCAAGGCACGGGAGACAAGCATAAGACAAGTCTGGTGAATTGCAGGAAATCATCAGTTAATCTCTTAATAACAGTTTATTCTTACCTCTTCATTAACACAGGGTGCAATGAAATGTCTCCATAGCAAACATTTCTTGGAATATAACCATTTTGACTATGTAACTATATTTCTTTAAAAACAAATAAACAAACAAGAATCTTAACCATCTTCTGATCTTTACTCCCTTGCACCTCTAATGTAATTCAATAAAAATGAGTTTTATTGAATGTATTTTATTTTTATAATACATGTAATGTTGTAGATACTACATTTGTGAGCCAGAGCCCAACTAAAGCCTCTGAGTTTTGTGGACTTTCAATAGTCACGTCCATCTCTCTGGACCTTAATTTTCAAAACCTAGAAAAATAAGGACACTAGACAGGATAATCTCTAAGGTCTATTTTTTCTCTAAAATGCTGTGTTCCATCAGAGTGCAGGTCCAAAAAAATAATAATAAAAATAAAAAAGAAGGGCACTTGGGTGGCTCAGTTGTTAAGCATTTGCCTTCAGCTCCGGTCATGACCTCAGGGTTCTGGAATTGAGGCCCACATCAGGCTCTCTGCTCAGCAGGGAGCCTGGTTCCTCCTCTCTCTCTGCCTGCCTCCCTGACTACTTGTGATCTCTCTCTGTCAAATAAATAAATAAAATCTTTTAAAAAAAGAAAAAAGAAAAATAAAAAAGAAGTCCCTGTTTCTTTGCTGAAGGATAAACTCAATGAAGTACAACACTTCAATCCTTTTTTCATTCCAATCCTTCTACATGAAATGGGCTCTTCTCCTTTATTTTTTCTTACCATGTATATCTCCAGTTAGGAAAATCCTACTCTGCTTTTAAGTTCAAATCAAATGCCACTTCTCATGAAAACTTCCTTGATCTTCTCTGAAATACTATAGCACTCATTGCCTGTACGCTGATCACAGAGTTATTCCATTCTGTTGCAAATCTTGCCCCTCTAACTGGACTGCAGCTTCTCCAGGATGTGTTTCGGGGGGTGAGGGGTGGGGGTGGCCGTGTTCCTTGTTTGCCAACAGCAGGTATTGAGTATATCCTGCCTTCCCTCCTATCAGTGGCAGTGGTACCCTACTCAATGTCAGCCCACCATGTCCTGTCTTCTGATTCCATCCCCCCACCTCTCACAGATGTGATGACATCATCTCCTTCAACTCCAGCTTCTCTTCCAGCCTCAGCCCATTGACTCCACTACCTCCCATTTAGAGAAAATTCCTCCCTTGGCCCCACATGTCCAACTCTAGCTAAATCCTCCACTACCTCTCATTAAAGAAAATTCCTCCCTTGGCCCCACATGTCTAACTCTAGCTAAATCCTGGGATCTCCCAAATTTCATAAAGGTGTTAAACTGTTCACCTTTACTGTCTCAACTTCCCCATCTCCTATGCTTCTGTCCACTCCGGTCTGGTTTCCACCCCATCACACCAATGAAATGCACTTCCCCAGGGTTACCAGCATCCTCCAAGTCACTACAGTTGATGGGCATTTACTATATTCATCTTCTAGGCAGAGCTTGTCTGCTAACTCTGACCTCCTTTTTGAAACACTGTCTTCCATTGTCTTCCATGATACTACACTCCTTCATTCTGCCTACATGCTCCTTATCCTCCATTGCCAACTCACCCCTATTATTCACCTCTTAAAAACTTAACTTCCTTAGCCTTATATCCTGGATCCTCTTCTGCACTTTGTCTCCAAGGTCTCCCTAGATTTTTTCCATTCCCAAAGCTCCAGCTATCATGTAAAAGAGTAAATTACACAAGCAAGACCTTTGCTCTCCAGAAGCTTATATGCTAATGCAAAACAAAACCAAAATAGACAAGCAAATAAATCACAAGATAATTTCACACAGTGATAAACTAGACATAAAGGATTTTTGCATGCAAATACAATAAAATTAAAACAAACTTGCAGATCAACAAACACAGAACTCAAAATATTCATAAGAACAATTTTAATTTAATGGGACAGGTGCAGATGGCCACTCCTCCCCATGGCAAATACAGCCAGTGTGCAGGCTCTTCTAAGTCCACTGAGCTGACCACTTGCTATACAATGACTCAATGTTTCCACCTCTTGTCTTTTTTTAAGTTATGCAGAAACCTTCCTTCATACATTTTGTGATGAAGTCATTTAACCTTCACTTAGTGAGAACATGACCTTCACATTTTAACTACCTGTGTATTTTTTCCCCCAAATTATTTGTCCCCAACAATAAAAGTGGCACTCCCCAGCACCACAAAATCTTAAACACAGACAAAAATGCAGATCCTGAAACTATGAGGCAGTTCTCTGCTCAGCTGCTCATCCAAAGGATCCAAAATATGTTGACAGTCATTTACTATTATCATCAAAATGCAAACACAGAGTTAAATTCTCACAGAGATCTTGAGATCCCTTAAGAATACAACTGCAGGGGTCACCTGGGTGGCTCAGTTGGTTAAGCCACTGCCTTCGGCTCAGGTCATGGTCCTGGAGACCCAGGATCGAGTCCCACATCGGGCTCCCTGCTCAGCGGGAAGCCTGCTTCTCCCTCTCTCGCTCCCCCTGCTTGTGTTCCCCCTCTGGCTGTGTTTCTCTCTGTCGAATAAATAAAATCTTAAAAAAAAAAAAAAAAAAAGAATACAACTGCAGGGGCGCCTGGGTAGCTCAGTTGGTTAAGCGACTGCCTTTGGCTCAGGTCATGATCCTGGAGACCCGGGATCGAGCCCCACATCGGGCTCCCTGCTGGGCAGGAGGCCTGCTTCTCCCTCTCTCACTCCCCCTGCTTGTGTTCCCTCTCTGGCTGTGTTTCTCTCTGTCAAATAAATAAATAAAATCTTAAAAAAAAAAAAAAAAAAGGAAAAAGAAAAGAAAAATACTAGCCTACAATTTTTGAAGTTTTTATTCATATTCTTTAGTTAGTTAACATACAGTGTAATATTAGGTTCAGGTTGCAATATCATTATGTAACACCCAGTGTACATCATGATAAGTACACTCCCTAGTCCCATCACCTGTCTCACCCATCCCCCTACGGCCCTCCCCTCTGGTAACGGTCAGTTTGTTCTCTAGAGTTAAGAGTCGGCTATTTGGTTTGCCTCTGTCTCTCTTTTATCCCCTCTTTGTTCAGTTGTTTTGTTTTTAAATTCCACATACTAATGAAATCCTATGGTATTTGTCTTTTTCTGACTTATTTCATGTAGTGTGATACTCTCTAGCTTGTTGCAAATGGCAATATTTTATTCTTTTCTATGACTGAGTAATATTCCGGTGTGTGTGTGTGCATATGTATATATACACCACATCTTCCATATCCATTCATTAGTTGATGGACACTTGGGCTACTTCCATAATTTCACTAGCCTGCAATTTTGCGTTTATATTTTTTACTCGGAACCCTGGGCAACTCAGTCAGTTAAGCATCTACCTTTGGCTCGGGTCATGATCAGGTCCTAGGATCAATCCTGCATCAGCCTCCTTGCTCAATGGGGAGCCTGCCTCGCCCTCAGCCTGTCGCTCCCCCTGCTTGTATTCTTTGGTGCACACTCCCTCTCTCTTGACAAATAAAATCTTTTAAAAATTACATACTCAGGGGCACCTGCGTGGCTCAATAGGTTGAGTGTTTACCTTCAGCTCAGGTCATAATCCTGGGGTTCTGAGATCGAGCCCCATATTGGGTTCCCTACGTAATGGAAAGCCTGTTTCTCTGGCTCTCTTTGCTGCTCCCCCTGCTTTTTCTCCCTCCCTCTCTTTCTCTATCAAATAAATAAATATTTTTTAAAAAATAACATACTCATTTATACTGTTTTTCTCTTAAAGATTTTTTTTAATTAAAAAAAAATTAAGATATTATTTATTTAGGGCGCCTGGGTGGCTCAGCGGGTTAAAGCCTCTGCTTTCGGTCATGATCTCAGGGTCCTGGGATCCAGGCCTGCCTTGGGCTCTCTGCTCAGCAGGGGGCCTGCTTCCTCCTCTCTCTCTGCCTGCCTCTCTGCCTACTTGTGATCTCTCTGTCAAAT
>PITA01006283.1:0-101510 GCA_004023965.1 Spilogale gracilis
GCTCCCTGCTCGGCGGGAAGCCTGCTTCTCCCTCTCTCGCTCCCCCTGCTTGTGTTCCCTCTCTCGCTGTGTTTCTCACTGTCAAATAAATAAAATCTTAAAAAAAAAAAAAAAAAAAAAAAAAAAAAAAAAAAAAAAAAAAAAAAAAAAAAAAAAAAAAAAAAAAAAAAAAAAAAAAAAAAAAAAAAAAAAAAAAAAAAAAAAAAAAAAAAAAAAAAAAAAAAAAAAAAAAAAAAAAAGAACTGCACAGCTTAGCGACCAAAAAGCAAATAATCCAATTAAAAATGGGCAGAAAGCTTGAATAGTCATTTTTCCAAAGAAGACATAGAAATGACCAATAGACAAAAACTTGATCAACATCACTCATCATCAGGGAAATGCAAATCAAAATCACAATGAAATACCACTTCACACCTGTCAGAATGGCTGAAATTAAAAAAAAAAAAAATACAAGAAACAAGTGTTGGGGAGGATGTGGAGAAAAAGGAACCATAGGGGCACTGTTGGTAGTGATACAGCTACTGTGGAAGACAGTATGAATGTTCCTCAAAAAATTAAAAATAGAACTATGTGCAATCCAGTAATTCTGCTACCAGTATTTACCCAGAGAAAATAAACACACTCTTAAGGGATATATGTTTTTTGGGTATTGAGTTGTATCAGTTTTTTTATAACTGTAGATACTAACCCTATATTGCATATGTTGTTTGCAAATATCTTCTTCCATTCTGTAGGTTGTATTTTAATTTTGTTGGTTGTTTTCTTTGCTGTGCAGAAGCTTTTTATTTTGATGTAATTCCAATAGTTTAATTTTGCTTTTGTCTCCTTTGCCAAAGGAGACATATCTAGAAAGATATGTCCAATGTCATTCAAATGTTATATGTTCAATGTCAAAGATATTACTGCCTGTGCTCTCTTCTAGGATTTGTATGGTTTCATGTATCACATTTAGGTCATTAACCCATTTTTAGTTTATTTTTGTTTATGGTGAAAGAAAGTGGTCCAGTTTCATTCTTCTGCATGTTGCTGTCCAGTTTTCCCAGCACTATTTATTGAAGAGACTATTTTTTCCCATTGCAGATTCTTGCCTCCTTTGTTAAATGAAGATTGTGAGGTATATATATATATATATATAATGGAATTCAGCCATAAAAAAGAATGAAATCTTGCCATTTGCAACAACATGGACGAATCCAGACCGTGTAATGTTAAGCACAATAAGTTAATTAGGGAAAGATCAATTCCATATGATCTCACATGTGGAATTTAAGAAACAAAAGAAATAAACAAAGGGAAAAAATTCAAACCAAGAAACCAGACTCTTAACTATAGAGAATAAACAGATGATGGGGAGGGAGGGGAGGTGGCTGGGGGTATGGGTGAAATAGATGATGGGGATTAAGAGCACACTTACCTTGGTGAGCACTGAGTAATATACAGAACTGTTGGATCACAGTATTGTACACCTGAAACTAGTACCACAGTGTATGCTAACTACATCAGAATTAAAATAAAATAAGTGTGAAACTAAAAATAATGTATCTCAGAAAATGATGTTCTGTTTTTGAAATAGAACCATCTTTATGTCACCAGAAAACGATTTTCTTAGATATAAGTAGTGGAGTATGTGGTTTCTCCTTGACTACACTCAAGGAGAGCAAACAGATGCACTGTTTTGAGAGGAGGTTTGGGTGGAGTACATGTGGAAGACTGAGAGGAGACGCCAGGCTGAGTAAGGCCTGCTACACAACCTTAGGAACTTCGTTCATTCTTGATTTTTTTTTGTATTTTGTGTGTGTTGTAAGAAGCAATTAGAGGAATTAATGGGTGAGAATGGTATATGATATTTAAATTAATTATATTCTTCTCTATAATAATCCCAGTT
The DNA here is from genome assembly GCA_004023965.1 of Spilogale gracilis. Taxonomy (NCBI): domain Eukaryota; kingdom Metazoa; phylum Chordata; class Mammalia; order Carnivora; family Mephitidae; genus Spilogale; species Spilogale gracilis. The sequence goes on from PITA01006283.1 coordinate 1,886, forward strand.
GTAAAAATAGATTCTCAGAGATAGCAAAGTAGGATCCATGAACAAGAAGAGGAGATATAAAATCATAGAGGCAAATAAGAGAAGATCCATTCACAATCTATGTGTCTTTATGAGTGGAATGTTTTGGTGACTGTTACCTCTAATTTTTTCACTATGATATGATTCATATACATGATAAAATGTAAAATTTCCTCTTCAGCAACAGAAATGATTCAATAGTGGAAAAGTTGCCAAAACAAAGAAAGATCTACTAGAATTAAAACACTTTCCATTTTTTTTAAATCATCATATATATCTCTCCCTTTAAATAAGCACAACTACGTAAAAGAAAAAGCGAGTTAGAATTATTCATAAGTAAAATATGACTCTCAGAAAATACTATGGGAATGGCAAGTAGAATACTCTTTAAGCAAAGGAAATCAGGAAAATCAATAAATCAAAAACGCATTTAGTTTTTAAAAACATATCAACAGACTGCTATTACTTTGGTTAAGTGTCCTAGCTTGATACATTTTTTATAAACAGGTGCCTAATTAAAAACAAAAACAAAAACAAAACAAAACAAAACAAAAAAAAACAGTACTGGGCTTTACCAGGATCTCAACAGCATGATTTTATATGACAGATTTATTTGGATTGCTATTTAGATGTAAAATATTTGGAATGGCTCTATCTATTGTTTGGATGTGTTACCTTTTATGAACTAGAAATGTATATTAAAACTGCCAGCTACTGCATAAAATATTTCATTAACATCATGACCTCATTTGTTAGATTGAATTGCAGTCTTTTTCACAAATTTCCCCAACAGATATTTTCTATTTTAGAGAAAACAGCAAAAAAATTAGAAGACAATTAATTCATATCTGTGAAACATTCAGAATGCCTAGAATGCAACCATGAATGCTGTATATGATACAAAATTATAATTAAATTTCTATTCTTATTAAAGTTTGAGTAACAAACTACCACATACTCTGTAAACTTTTAAACTATCTTTAATGGTAATGATTCATTTAAATTCGAATTAGACACTCTTAATCTCTTTCTCACCCTCCCATATATCTCACACACAAACATACCTACATATACAAATTGAATAAAAATTAGTATTATTTGTAGAGAAAATATTTTATATTTTATAAGACTATTTTAGAATATAACTTCTGGATAAGAACTATTATCATTAAACTGGTAGAATATCACAGACTATAAAGCTGCCAAGTGCTTGTTTTATGCCACATTAGGGATTCCAACTTGAGCCCAAGCTGTGTTTACTATTAATATAGCCAAACGTACCTGATGAAGTGGAAGTATAAACTCAACAATAGTCAATTCTAAAAAGCAGATTGGCATAAACCTCCATGAACTCAGACTAAGACATGAAAGAGACTATGGTAGATAAGAGAACAGCATAGTTTCTCCATATTAGTCATCTTACAACTATTCGAACCTAATGGAGAATAAAGCTAAAGAGTTCTGTGTGGTCAGGAATATGTACTGATTTGTTTGCACCTGACAATGTGTAATGTCAAAGTGCAAAAGGGACATTCTTTGTATTCTTGGATAAGTCAGAAAATAGCCTCAGTCCGGGGAAGATCCTGGAGGAAAAGAGAGTCAGTATGGGGAAGAAAGCAAAAACAGTGTTCAGGGAATTTTCAGGATGTGATAAGACCCAACAAGAAGAAGGAGGTAACTGGCAGATGGAAATGTACTATGTGGAGGATGGCCTCCCACCATAACATGCATATTTATAAACACATGGGCATACCTTCCGTGGTTTCCACAAATACATACATTAGACTGTGAAGATTAAATAAGCTTGCCTAAAACCATAGGACTAGACAGATTAATTTACAGAGTGAATACAAAAAGAGAAAGCAAGAATGCCATGATTTTGAGGTGTATAGTAGAGAAGGAGAATCTATGTGAATGCATGTTTTAACAATAGGGTCAATGTCAGTAACTTTGAAATCCCATAATGATGTGTGTGTGTGTGTGTGTGTGTGTGTGTGTGTGTGTGTGTGTGTGTGTGTGATGAGCAATGCTATAAGATCCTGCTCTTATTTCATAAGTCCCTACACACAAAATTTAGAAATTAAAAAAAATACCATATTTATTCTTATTTTACATCTTCCCTATTAATGTTTCTTCTTAGCTCAATCCCCTGCTTAATTTGATACATCCCTTTCAGGAGATAGAAACTCTTCCCAATTTTCTAGCGAACATCTTAGCGTATGGTGAGTGTAACATGTCTATCTCTCTCTATTTAGTTAAAACTTCACTTGGAACAATATATGTAAGAGTGGAAGGAGGTAGGAGAAGGAAGCTCCAGGACAAAGTTGAAACAGATCCTCCAACAGTTTTTATTCAGTAACAGAATATTCTAAAGCAGTTTCCGCATGGCAACACATCATAGGTAAAGTACATGTATTTAAATTAAAAAAAGAAAGAAGAAAGAAAGAGAAGAAAAAAAGAAAGAGAAGAAAGAAAGAAAGAAAGAAAGAAAGAAAGAAAGAAAGAAAGAAAGAAACAAAGAAACAAAGAAACAAAGAAACAAAGAAACAAAGAAACACAGGCATAAATATTCTTACTGAGATAGATAACATAAACTGGACCTGTAGCTCCTAGTAATTAGATCAAGTATTCAGCTTCCCAAGCTCCATAGACTTAGGAATGGCCAAGACATCAATCTGCTTAGCCATATCTTTTCATCATCAGTCCCTATGCCTTGAATTTAATCTTCTGTTGTCCTTAAAACCTTTCTATCCTACTTCTAAAAATTTATTATACTCCACTTGGATTAATTGTATTAGCAGTGAAAGTTTCACAGCTTCAGGCCATTTATAAAGCCTGAGGTTTTTAGCAATGCTAGACTGTAAATGCTTCCCAACAAAACTAGACTATGCTACTTTTTATTCTGTTTCAGTCTTGATTTCTCTTTTCTAGTGACCTGATCATCAGTTTCTTTCTGTCTTATTAAAAAACATCAAAAGATTTTACAATATATTTTATTTAGGAGGCCAGTGCATTTGTCACCTAGCCAGATCCCTGGCAAGCAAATAGACACACTTAGAGATGATACAGTTGTAGCCAGTAATTCTCAAGAAATCTCACATAATTAACATTTAAAAATCATCCTGACCCTTTTCTACCCCTCAGTCTGAAACATTCTTTTCTTGCTGTGCTTGAATCACAATTCCAATCCTCTTTCCCTGAACTGAGCTCCTCAAAATTATTTGTAGTTTTTTGTATAAAGCTGATCAACCACAGAAAGCAACAATTTTGGTCAGTTCTCCTGAAACAGTCCCTAGTCATCAGCTGTCTGTCTGGATGTCTTAGCTAGCCTGTACTTATTAGTCATGGTTTGACATTTTATCTAAAAAAATGGATTTGGCTTCCATTGAAAATTTTGTGTCAGAAGACATGAACTTACAAATCAACATTCATGGCCCAGATTTCACTATTATTTCTTTAGGAGTCTGGCAAAAATTCAGTGACAAAACATCGTTGGCACTGATTGGTTCTACTTTTCCATTTCATTTTTTCCTAAATCTTTCTGGTCTCGAGCATCAAGTGTCAGGGTCTCCACTAACCACAAGTGGAAAGGTTATACCTAGCATCTTCACTTTCCATCTGTAGCCACATTTACCACCTGAAGACTATTGTATTAGAGATTAGCTGTCCTGATTGGGTATATCCCTGGCATCACTATAAGGATGTGATTTAGGCAACCTGGATGTTGTACTCTGTTCCAAATATGCAAGATAGCAAATACAAATGTAATTTGAGTACTGGGATCCTCTCATTTAATGAGAAAATGAGTATGATTGTCTTCTAGAAGTGGGGAGATAACAGTGTAATTAGATTTCCTTCATCCAGGTTGTCCAGTCAATTCTGTAGATGTGTAACTGTACCTGGGTTAGTGCAGGGTAGGGTAAAATTGCATAATGGCTCTTAAATACAGGTATCTTAGATGTTGACAAAAGGAGCTACCCTGGAAAAACTGAGATGATGCTTTATATATTCAGTGAAGCCAAAAGCCATCAGCATGGGCAATTTAGCAAAGGGTCATGCATTCCATTCTAAGAAGTTTGGCATTACTTTAGATGATGACTCAAGAAGCATTTAAAGATGTTAAGTGTAGGAAGAAAAAAAAAAGATCAGATTTTCTTATTATTTATGTATTTTTGTTGTTGTTTAAGTGTAGGAAGAAGAAAAGATCAGATTTGCTTATTACTTATGCATTTTTGTTGTTGCTGTTGTTATTGTTTTTTGCTACTTACTTTTTAGAGTGATTTCTCTTAGAACAACATGGACGATTCTGACAGGGAAGGTGATGTGATCAAAATTGTACTTAGGAAGAAGTCAGAGACAATAGTTCAGAAAAAAAAAACCCTCAGATACTACAAAAAGTAGAGAGTGAATGAAGGATAAATTTTAGAACTATTTAGGAAACATCAGGAATACAGTGAGTTCATAAATTGAATTTAGTTAATGGAGGTATATTTCATTTTAAAGATTTTATTTATTTATTTGTTTGCTTGTTTGTTTGTTTGTTTAAGAAACAGGGCAAGTGAGACCACAAGCAGTGGGTGAGAGAGGGACAAGAAGATTCTGCGCTGAGCCATAGAACCTGATGTGGGGCTTGATCCGATGACCCTAAGATTGTGACCTGAGCAGAAATCAAAAGTTGGAAGCTTAACCGACTGAGCCACCCAGGTGCCCCAATGGAGGAATATCTTTATTTAAATACACAAAAATGTTATTATAGTATTCTGCCTTTGTAAATCTGCTTTCCCATACTAGTGTTTCACCTTGGACTAAGGATGGGAATGAGAAGATAATTGGTGGTATCCTAGTATATATGCAACAGTGGGCATGTTGTAGGCAAGTGGTGTGAGAACTGGGTTTTTTAATGTTTTCTTAAGTGTCCATTAGGTAGTTCCCTGGGCATTATGGTATAATGTATGTGCAAATTATGAAAATGAGTTTAGACTAACTCAAAGCAAAAGAACCAAATTCCATCCATGGAACTTTCAATTGAAATAAATATAACATAAAAAATTAAGAGATTTGCTTTTCAATATTAAATAATATATTACTGTGAACACCACAAAACTTTTTTTTTCTACTGCTTTCTAATAACACATTTTGTGAAGAAAAGTCACAATTGATATTTCAACATAGTCATTTTAAAAATAACAACTCAAGTTTGGCAAAAGCCTTGAGGGAAATATCTTACATAAAAGGAAAGCACTGGGGGTGGTTCAGTTGTTAAGCATCTGCCTTCGGCTCAGGTCATTATCCCAGAGTCCCAGGATCAAGCCCTGCATCAGACTCCCTACTCTGCGGGAGGCCTGCTTCTCCCTCTCTCACTCTCCTTGCTTGTGCTCCCTCTCTAGCTATGTTTCTCTCTGTAAAATAAATAAATAAAATCTTTTTTAAAAAAAGAAAAAAGGAAAACACTGGAGGAAGAAGGTTCAAACGAAAAACGTACCTAAATCTTGATCTGCTATCAAGTAAGCTGATAAAAAGAACATTCATAATTTTGTGAGTCATCAAAAATTATCTTTAATTTAAATTACAAATTAATTTCTGTGCCAAACCTAAAAACTTTTTGAGTATTGGAGAAATCCTAGTAAGTAATTTGAATTTCACCGACCATAAGGCACAACTAAAATCTTTAAGAAAACTTTAAGTGGATGAGTTATCTGCTGATTTTGCTTTTGTTACATCTTGAAATCATTAAGGCATATTTTAAAATAAGATTCCACCATACCTTCAATACCACAAACCTTCAAAATACTTTCTCATGAAGATAGCAAGATCTGCATTGCTTTTGCAGTATGCATCAAATTCAGTGTGTGATAAGAACTGCCTATTCAACTTACATCTATTTATAGACAAATTTTAGATGAAGTGCAGGACGTCTTTATTGATCATCCCTTCCTTATTCGTGAATACATAATTCTTTAGTTAACATAGCAAATAGCAAGAATGCCATGCAATGATATCCAATTCACATAGAAATTATATTCATTCTTTAAAATCTTGTTTATCCATGTATTCCTTTGCATTACAAAATCTAGACATGCAGGTTAACGCCACTGAAGGCATGTAGAATAGCTCCTACCCTGCAGCTCCAGAGAGAGAAGGGATCATTTGCATAGTCTACAATCATCAGCTCCAATCCCCAAGAATAGGTTTTATCATGGAATTCTTTTTCACTGTCTTTTCAAGGATATGACATTGCTTGATTTTCTGGCTGCAGGGGATCCCAGTAATTTTTCTCACACACTAGCCCTGGAAAATTCCCTCCCTACAGAGGAAGAAGTCTCAAGAAATGAAGGGAAGAAAACTATTTGTTTTTAATTGTGTTTTGGTTTGTGCTATAATAGAAATCATCTCTGTCGCTATGTGATATGTACACAATAAATAGGCTTTCAGAATGATTAAACGCCTTAGCCTCACTTCAGCTATTATTTTCTAAAGCCATTTATTTTGGGCATAGTAGAAAACCATAGCAAATATTTATGAAATCATTTGATATAAGTGCTCTTGCTATGAGTATTTTTAATAGTCTCATCGTTCCTGAAGAGTATGTGTCTTACGATTTTGAAGTAATAGCTAGAAGCTGATTCCTGGTTTAAAAAATTATTTTAAATTTATAAACAATGTATGAATTATTAATATTAATTAATATTTAATTATTTATTAATAATAAATATTTCTGATTTCCTTCAGCAGTTATGATCTGACTTTACTCTTCCATTTTTTCCTCAAATTTAGAATCTAGGATTATTTTAATAAAAATGACTGAAAACAAAGTAATTCATTTTAGAGGAGAATTTGGTAAAAAAAAGTCAGTTGAATCCCAGTAAAAATACTCCAAAACATGAAGCAAAAAGTCATTATAGTAAATCATCTGTGGAGATCAAAGATGATTATTTAATTTTTAAAACTTTTCATTCATAAAAAATGATAAAATACTTTTTGGGTGGAAAAATATACTGAGATTGCTCTTGAAACATCATTTTTCCTAATTATTTGATAATCTATTAACTAAAAAATGATAAATCATAACTTGATTTTCCCCAACACTATTTCTTCATCTAAAATTTGGTAACTATAGGATAAGTTTCTGTCTCAGTAAAAAAAAAAAAAAATTAAAAAGCCAAAATCATAGGGATTAACACAACAAAGTTTCAGATCTTCATTCTACTTATCCATCACAATTTTGTCTGGAAGCTCTACTCCATATAGTCACATAGGACACTAGGCTAGTATAAGCTTCACTTTTTTACACTGACATCTTCTGGAACATCTACTCACCTGGATATATGAATCAGGAGAAGAAACAACTGGAGAGATATGTACCAATTATTTTTGCTTTGGTCTGTAATTAATACATATCATTCTATCCACAACTCATTGTCAAAATTTATCACAGCATGTTTCTCAACCAATCACATGAAAGTTAAAAAATGTGGGAGAAGTTATGTATATTTGTTGACCATTCTATTTCTCAACACAATATTAAGAAAAAGGAAGTAGGATCAGTTGTATTTAGTCTCTCCATTTATAACATCATCTCATCTTATATTTTTATATCATGTATTCCATTTATTGACTTATGAATCTTGCAGATTCTGTTGTAGACCTTTAGCTTTTCCACATGTTTATATGCATTCAGGATGCAGTTTACTTATCTCAAACCAATCCACATACACTGATTCTCCTAATCACATATTGACATGAACTTTCTCAACCTGAATTTTCAGAAATGTGGATTTTTGTTTTCTTCTGATGTGCTATCTTTAAACTTAGAATAAAATGTCTTAAGTTCTGGAACACATCACTAAATGTCAAGAATAAATAAGGTGATTACAGTGAAAATCATGTATCTTAAATGATAACTTTGTTAGCATGTGACTCTTCAAAGACCAACCTGATTTTCTTGATTCTGTATATTCCTCATAACATTTCATACAAATGTGAGATAAATTTCTATTTGTGACTTATAAAATAGCTTTAGTTAGATTGGGAGATATAAATATCCCAACATCCCATCTTTAAGATGCTTCATAGTAAATGCTAAAACTGAATAGATAAAATAAATTACCTCTAAATTTTCTATTGGTAATTAGTGTTTATTTCTTTTCCCAATTAATTGACTAGCCTTTCCTGTATTTTAGGATTATTAGTTTGAAAAGATAATCCTTCTTTTCCAGAAGTAAAATGATATCCCTAGAGGCAACAGCTAAGGGTTGCCATAATTAACTCACTTTCTATTATCATCCCAAGTATTATTACAGAGACAATTGTTCTGAACAGTTACTTCCATTGCCCCTTCCACTGTTAGTGGTTTTGTTCCCAAAGAGCATTTTCTTTTAGAAATAATAACTGACTCCCAAGCTTTATTTTTTTTAAAGATTTTCTTTATTTATTTGACAGAGAGAGAGATCACAAATAGGCAGAGAGGCAGGCAGAGAGAGAGGAGGAAGCAGGCTCCCTGCTGAGCAGAGATCCTGATGCGGGCCTTGATCCCAGGACCCTGAGATCATGACCTGAGCCAAAGGCAGAGGCCTTAACCCACTAAACAGCCCAAGCACCCGACTTCCAAGCTTTAATGCACAATATCATCATATTGAGAGATCTGGGGGATAAAAACTGAACTTTCAATGATATATAAAGATAATGTTAATTCTTACATGAGGTATTTTTATTTGTTTAACCTTGATATTAATGGTCAGGTTTTTTTATGATACATCTGACTTTGTACATTTTGAAAACCAGAAAAGTGGCTGATCATTAATTTTATAATTTTTTATAACAGAACTTATTTTATGATCATGTATATTAAATACTGTTTCCTTAAATGTATCTATATGTGTATTTAATATATAAACATATTAATACATATTTAACATACATACACACCCATGTATATTAAATAATTGCATATTATGTTTATGTAACAATTCATTATAACTTTATTGTGACCAAAACAACTTACCATAATCTCTATGGCCAAATTCATTCACCAGATCCATAGTCATGTGCTTTTAGAATGCACATTAAGATGGAATTATTTTACTTAAATTGATTTTATTATAATATTCTGAAAATATTTTCCTAATATCTATGTCTATGCTATACCTGAATATTACAAAATAAATATTCTTCAACTCTAAAAGTTGAAACATTTACATATTAAAATAATGGTGAAAAGGAAAAAATATATATTTTTTACCTCTTGAATTCACTCAGAGAAAAGCATGAGTAATAAGAATGAAAACAGCAATGCACTCAATAGGCAAATATGTCTTATATAAAAAAAATGCTTCTTTCCATAATGTATATTCAAGTGAACTGTAATTATGATGCTATAATAGTGGTTTGATTCTTTTGGGACCAATTTGTACGGGCCTTCCCTTCTAGAACCAATCGAAAAATCTATGGACAATTAATTCAATCCCTGTTCCTACCTAGGTATGCATGAATAAAAATTAGGTAATTTAATGTGATTTTCTTATTGTTATCACACAAAAAGCATATAAGAGTATGCTTGAAACTTTTTTCTACTTACAGGTGCACTGAACTAAACATATTTTAATTGCTTTATGTGTTCTTACTTGCACTATGGCTAATGAGCTTTAAAATAACATACTTCTTTCCCTAATGGGTGGACTTTAAGTGTTTCAGAAGATATAAATCAAGTACATATTTCAGAAATATTCTTAGAGATATTTAATCATAGTATTTCATCAAACATTCTTAGAAACAGATCACCAAAGTTATCCTAAAACCTCAAACACAATTACAAACACCGAGTTGTCGTAAGTACTTCCCTAATAGAACATCTGGAGGCTTAGTTCACATGCTCTGAGGCTTTATCATAGGTTAAAACACATACTCAAATACTCTCTGGGCACTAAACCCTACTCATGGAATTTATTAAAATTAGAGACAACTATAGGTTAATTTAAAATAGGTTACATTGCTTTTTGTCACCATAGTTTACAGATATAATAGAAACTCTAAATTATACTATAGTAGTGGTGAAACCAAATTTCTTAAATGCTTTTTTCAATTAAGATGCTATCATTTTTTTTTAAGATTTTATTTATTTGACAGAGAAACACAGCCAGAGAGGGAACACAAGCAGGGGGAGTGAGAGAGGGAGAAGCAGGCTTCCCGCCAAGCAGGGAGCCCAATGCGGGACTTGATCCTGGGTCTCCGGGATCATGACCTGAGCCAAAGGCAGTCACTTAACCAACTGAGCCACCCAGGCGCCCCCAAGATGCTATCATGTTTTAATTACAGGCATTATCTTTTCCTTCCCACTTAATTATATACATCATGAAAGACTTGCAGTATTTATTATAGTTCTTTATTAGCCTCAAATTTTATTAGAGACTGGTGATTTATGATTCCTCCCAACTGATGTTTTTGTTACCTGTTTTTGCTGCCTGGAGGAAGCAGTCATTTCAAATGATGATTCTGTCACCCTACTGTATTTTATAATTCAAAAATAATATTCTTCATGTTTTGCTTCTGGAAAACTTAACTCCAAAATTCTATTTTTAGCTATATACATTTACAACCAGATTTTTTTGAGGGGGCATCAACCATAATTATTTCATATCAAATTTAGTCTAACTACTTCTCGCGAATTCAGTCATCATATTTCTACCCTACCATTCTGGCATTTTTATCCTTAGTGGAATAAATTAGAAACACAGATGGATAATCTGGGAAATATTCCACACGAATATTTTTTAAACACAATTCTCATCAAGCACAGATTTTATAAGATTCAGTTTATAGTTTTAATAAACAGAGTTCTGATTATTAACTGTACCATTTTCAAAATCAAATGAGACGTGAGATCTTTTGCATAAAGATTTATACAGTTCTACTGTCTTAAAAATCAGTTTGAAATCCAAGCTGTCTTTTCCTTATGGTGTTAAAAAAGCAAAGTAAGTTTGACTCAGGACAAAGAAAATGTTTTTGTGTTCAGTTGTTCAAAGTTCACATTTAAGTCTATTCCTTTAGGAATATTCTCACTGCCCTATGAAAAATATTAATCCAAATTTGAGTGGAATGTAATAGCTCTCATATTTCAACTTATCTTTTGGTAGCTTATTAACAATACTCTTTCCCTCTCATTTTTTTCACAGTCAGCTATCTTATTACATTATGCCTCTTCTTTATTTTCATACTTGATATCTGACAATGGTTAGTTTGCTTCCTTTAAACTTGTCTCCATGGAGTGATGACCTAACAGCAGACATAAATCTAAAAATAGGCACAGTAGGATGGCACAAACTCACACATATATCATACAGCATCACCTGTATGCACATGCAATCCCAAAAGAACAGAAAGGAACCCATTACATCTTTACCTATTTCCTTAAACAGCTTTGGACATGGACCAGGTGACAATATGGATAGGAAAATCATTAAAGATAAATTTATAAAGGACTCAGTCCTCTAAAAATGAGGAAGTATTCAAAACAGTAATATACAGATGACTAGTGGCAAAAATAGTTCTTTTCTTCTGCATTACTATCTTAAATTTCCACATCTTTAAAACCTACAAAAGACAAGAGACTCTTGCAGAGGTGCCAAATAAGTGATCCAGCATCCTTAAGAGATAAACTGGGGTGGAAGTGGGAGAATAGTCAGATGTATGGCTCCCAGCGGGGACTGCAGGAGTTCTTAAAGTCTTCATTAACTTCAAATTTAGACTAGACTAAGAATGTTCCAGATGAAATTTTGGGGAATTAAGTCTATTGATTACTTATTAAGATGAGTGTTCAATGTAGATGAAATAATCTGGTCCTTAGTTTATTAGAGAGAAGCACATTCATAGATTCTTTGCAGTGTTTATTAAGCAGCTGAAATTGAACAAGAAATAGCAACTAATAAATATAGCAAACTAGATATTTTTCTTGCTTGCCTATCGAGATCTACTCTTGATCCTTTTCTGTCTTGTTTTGTGCTACAGGAGCCTGACTCCCTTGACTTGTTCATCTGTAGTCTGTTGACAACTGGCTTCCCTTTGCTTTGATCCAATGGGAATCCCTCACAGGACATTTAAGCATAAGAGGAGAAACAGGTTGTGTGTTTAATCTCTTGGGGTCACTGGAGTCTGTAGTTTGGTGGTGGCCCCAATCTTCCACCTAACCAGAACTCCTGTATCATGGCTGCTGTTTCAAGACTAAAGCTCTCAGCAGATATAGATTATTGCTTTCTTGTTTTGCTTCTGCAGACCAAAGGAATATTAAAGCATAACCATTTTTTCACAGTTTCTGAGTAGTCAGTTTCTACATATGAGTAGTGATTACTTGTTGGTTCCTTTAACCCTGTTCTCACTTCTCTTCACAGTTCCAACATTAAAGATCCAGTTGTCCCATGTTTCCTTTCAAGTACCTGCAATATACTTATAATAGTTCCTGGCATAAATAAGGTTAACATTTTATATATTGGATTATTTTTCTTTTCAAAATATTTATATATTAGAAAGTGTCTCTTTAATACCAGTTTTGTAACTAAAAATTTTTCTTTATGCTTTAAAAAGTATACATCAAAAACATTGGTATTTTATTTTTTCTGATGAAGTATTCAACATTAAGAAGATACTAACTAGTGGGGCACCTGGATGGCTCAGCTGGTTAAGTGACTGCCTTCAGCTTAGGTCATGATCCCGGAGACCCGGGATCGAGCCTCACATCGGGCTTCCTGCCCGGCGGGAAGCCTGCTTCTCCCTCTCTTACTCCCCCTGATTGTGTTTCCTCTCTGGCTGTGTTTCTCTCTGTCAAATAAATAAAATCTTAAAAAAAGAAGAAGAAGAAGAAGATACTAACTAGTGATATAGTTGAACTGTTTAATAGTAAAAGACTCACCTACCAATATTGTTTCACATAACTTTTACATTTTTGCTACCCTGAAATAGATTTGAAGTAAAATTTCTAGATATATTATGTAAGAAAAATACTACTTTATAACACTTTACATTTTATTATACTTGGGCATATGTTCAATTGTCATCCCTCCTACACTCCTAGAAATAGAAATTATTACCTGTATTTGTTGAGGATGAGAAAAGTTAGGATTGACTTCTAATAACTGGTAAAAGTGGGACTCAAATAATAATATTAGTTTTGGTTCCTAATATAACATGCTACAATTGCCTATTGGAACCTTTTTTAGATGTTAGCTTTGGAGAAAATTCAATTAAACAGTGGCTTAGATACAAAGAAATATTAAGTCTACCTGAGGGGCAAGCTGTGTAGACATGAAGACAATTTTTCAGGTTGTGCATAAAGGCAAACCAAAATTATCCTTGGAAATGATTTCATGATGTCTGGTTCCTTAAATAAATGTCAATTCTTTCTTGGTGTCCTGAAGAGACACTTAAGCCTCCAAATGTTCCTCCAAAGTTCAAATGACAAATGTATGCCATCTGGAAACTGCAATTAAGGACTTTAAAATATATCTAAAAGGTTACTTCTCATTTACTCTTAGGATGTAGAAAGCAGGAAAAAGGGTTCTTTCAAATCTAACAACCAGAAAGATCCAGATATTCTCAAAATCAAAACTTGTCTTAAACTCATTAGAGAACTAAGGTTGCAGGACACCCAAATAGTCTTTGAGGTTCCTGCCTTTACTTAGAGGAGAAAACTGGCTTAATCAAGACAACAGAACAAAGACTGGGCTGCAATGCAAATGGTTAAGACATCAGATACATTTTTTTTCATGAATTGCTAACAGCTAAATATTGTCTTTCAAGATAGTACAGAACATGGGGAGCCATAGACACAAGGGGGTTTGCGCCACTCTCGGATTCTATTCCATGGACTTTCACCAGGTACTCAGGAAAAATGTGGGTAGGATGGAAAATCAGACAACATCTCTCAGTGGTACAAGTCTGGGAGAGAGGAAAGCGCTGTTTGTGTGGGAAAGACAGAAACTTGGCTCAAACCTTTCCCCTAAAAAAAAAAAAAAAAAAAAAAAAAAAAAAAAAAAAAAAAAAAAAAAAAAAAAAAAAAAGGAAAAAAAGAGAGAAAGGAAGACAGAAAGGAAGGAGGAAGGAAAAGAAGCAAGAAGGGAGGGGAAAAAGGAAGGGAGGGAGGGAGGAAGAGAAGAGAAAGGAAAAGAAAACTCAGTTTCCTTCTTGGTCACAGATGGAGAGCCACTGTTGCAGAGCAAAGGGAAAAAAAAATGAAGCGGAGGGATATGGGAACATATAATCCCTGGAGCAGAAGCCGTAAACTGTCCTGAAGCCAGATGATAGTGATATCCCAACACTGCAAAGAGGGAAGGCAGATCACTGAGAAAGGCCTATTTCTGAGACTTAAAGACACTGAACCTGCCTGCCTAAGACTAGACCTGGACATAAAACAAATGAAAAACTTCAGCACTGTTCAGAAAACTCTACAAAATAAAAATTTAGAAGGGGCACACCATTTTCCAAGCATACATACTTTGTACCTCGGTCTCTCCTGCTGACACTCTTTCAACTAAAATGTCATGAGATAGACACACAGACACACACACATACACATACTCTGTAATATTCTTCAGGGAAAAAATAAAATGGAAATTATACCATTCACAGCAATATGAAATGACTTTAAGGACATTTTGTAAGGTAAAATAAGGTAGACACAGAAAACAAATACTGTGTGATCTCACATATATTTGGAATCTAAAAATCTCAAACTCAGAAACAAACAAACAAACAAAAAAACAGTGGTGTTGCCAGGAGTTGAGAAGTGGGAAAAATAAGGAGATATTGGTCAAAGGTACAAAATTTCAATTATAAGGTAAGTTCCAGATATCAAATATACAGCATAATAACAGGAGCTAACAATACTGTGTCATATACTTGAAAGTTTCTATGAAAGCTTTAATATTCTCAGCATAACAACAACAAAATGGCAATTACATGGGATAAAATGTGTTAACTAGTCTTATTGGGGTAAGCATTTTGTAATATATAAAATGAAATCATTATATTGATATTACATTAAACTTCCATAATGATATAATGTTATATGCCAATTAAATCTCAATAAAGCTGGGGAAAAAAGAAAAAAAATTAAATCATAAAATAAAAAATATTTTTGCTATATGTATAAAACATAATGGAAAATATCCTTAATATTTTAAGTACTCTTGTAGAGAACTGTCAGCTTCAAAAGGAAATGGCTAATAAGAGCAAAATTACTCTTCCTGATAATCAAATAAATCGAAAATACAACAATTTTTACACATACCAGTTTATGTAGAGGAAATAATATTGCTGTGATCTTACAAATACAAAAATTCTAACATATAATTGATACTCATGTAATTGGATATTACCTTCTAGGTAGCAATGGGAAATATGCTTGCAGTTAAATAATATATGTCCTTTTACTATTTTTTACGGAATTTTTTATTATAAAAATTTATCCTAAAGAGGTAATCAGACGAATGCAAGATATATGGAAAGGATGTTTATTTTAGTTTTGTTTCTAATAACATAAAATTGATAACAAATACCACAAATTCATTGATATTAAAACAGATGAATTCATCATATAGCTAGAAAATTCACTTTGAATAGTGTATTGTAGAAATGTTTCATTTTGTACTTTATACACATAAACAGTTTATTTCATTAGTGATATAAAAATATTTTCATTTTTCAGCTTAAGAACAACAAAATTTGGATTTTTTTTCCTATTTCCAGACCATCTCTTTTTATATCTTGACTGATATTTAAATCATTAACACCAATTGTAAGAGAAGAAACTTCCTGAGGTACCTGGGTGACTCAGTTGATTATGCATCTAACCCCTGATTTCAGATCAAAAGCCAAATTTTGATCCTGTTGAATTCCTTATAGGTTTCCTGTTTTCAATTGCATTAATTTCTGCTCTAATTCTTATAATTTCTTTTCCTCTATTTACTTTGGATTTAATTACTCTTCTTTTTCTAGTTTCCTAAATTGGAAACTCAGGTGATAATCTCAGGATCTTGAGTTCAAACCCCAGATCAGGCTCTGTGCTGGGTGTGAACCCTGCTTAAGATTCTCTCTCCCTCAGCCTCCCACCCCCTTCTCATTCTTTGTAGAAATTAAATAAATGAAAAGAAGGAAGTTCCTATTTACATACAATTCTAATATTTCTTAAAAATAGTTTTTCTGAAATAAAATCTTTGGATAATAAACAAATGCTTCATAATTTTAAAACTAGAGTAGTAGCAAAGTCAAAGAGATTGCTACATTATCATTCTGACAAATAGGTGAAGTAAAACATAGATGTGAATATAAACATTTTAGATTAAAATGAATTCCTTGGTATGAAGTGAGGTTTTGAAAAAAAAAAAAAAAGAAAGCTATAGGGGAAAGAGCCCTTGAAATTTTGAACTTTATGTCATAATTTCCTTGCTCTTCTCATCAAAACTAACTGATAGACAACCACTTGTATTTCTTTTGAATTTTTCATAATAGGGATATAGATGTCATAGGGATTCTGAATAAGCCCCCAAGCCCTCCTAACTGGCTATACAGCATGCCCCCCTAAAGGATGACTACAGATGGGGTGCCTGGCTGGTGCAGTTGGTTAAGTGACTCAGTTTTGGCTCAAGTCATGATCTCAGTGTCCTCAGATTTTGGGCTCTTATGCTCAGCACGGTGTTTGCTTATTGAACCCTGTATTGGGCTCTGTGCTCAGCACGGAGTTTGCTTAAGATTCTGTCTTTCTCTCTCTATTCCTCTTGCTCATGCTGTCTCTCTCTCTAAAATTAAAAAAAAAAAATCTAAAAAAAAGGGTAACTAAAGATGTTCTAAGAAAGTGTGTCTATTGATTTTTACGTAGCATTTCTTAATAGTATAAATATTCACATTTCAGTAATGAAACACTCGCAAATGATGTTATTGTTACAAAATTAATAATATTTGTTAACTTATTAACTTTAATGTAAAAAGAGTATTTGAGAGACTCAAAGAAAGATGTTGAAAAGGAGTAGTGAGAGAGGATATCCTTGTCTTTTTCTTGATCTTAATTGAAAATCTTCAGGTTTCCCATGATTAAGTGTAGTGTTACCTGTAGGTTTTTATAGTCTTTACCAAGTAGAGAAAGTTTCCTTCCATTACTAGTTAACTGAGAGTGTTTGTTATAAATATGTGTTCAATTTTTGCCAAATGCTTTTTGCTGCATCTACTGATATGATCATGTAATTTTTCTGTTTCAACCTGTTGGTGTGATGGATTACCTTAACTGATTTATAAATGTTGAACCAACCTTTCATATCTGGGATAAATCACATTGGTAATGGCATATAATTCCTCTTATACATTGTTGGAATCAATTTGCAAAATTTTAGAGGATTTTTGTATCTATAGTCATGAAACAAATTGGTCTGCAGTTTATTTCCTTGGTTCTGTACTACACTAATGCTGTATTACACAAATGCTGCATAGAATAACTAAGAAAGTATTCTCTATTTCTGTCCTCTGTAAGGGATTATAAAAAAAAGAACTTGTTTCATTTCTTCTTCAAATATTCAGAAGAACTCACTAGTGAGCCCATCTGGGCCTGATGCTTTCTATTTAGGGAGGCTAATTACTCTTTCAATTTCTCTAATAGCTATAGATTTATTCAGATTGTCTATTTCTTCTTATGTGAGTTTTGGTAGCTTATGAATTTCAAGGAATTGAACATTTCATCCAGGTTATTTAATTTGTGGGAAAAGAGTTGTTGAGAGTATGCTTTTATTATCCATTTAATGTCCATGGGATATACTGATGTCCCTTTTTTCATTTATATTGATAATTTGTGTCTCTCCCCTCTCTCTCTCTCTCTCTCTCTCTCTCTCTCTCTCTCTCTCATCTCTCTTTTTTCCTTAGTTAGCCTGGCTAGATACATACCAATTTTATTGATAACTTCAAAAAGCCGACTTTTCATCCTGTTGAATTCCTTATAGGTTTCCTGTTTTCAATTGCATTAATTTCTGCTCTAATTCTTATAATTTCTTTTCCTCTATTTACTTTGAATTTAATTACTCTTCTTTTTCTAGTTTCCTAAATTGTAAACTTAAGATTATTGATTTTAGATCTTTCTTCTTTTTAAAATATGCATTCAATGCCATTTTTCCTCTAAGCATTCTTTCTGCTGCATCCCACAAATGTGGGTAATTTGTATTTTTATTTTCAATTAGTTCAAACTGATTTTTAATTTCTCTTGAGATTTCTTCTTTGAACTGTGTGTTATTTAGAAATATGTTGTTTAATCTCCACATATTTGGGCATTTTTCCAGTTATCTTTCTGTGGATTTCACTCACACATGTAATTTAGGAAACAAAACAAGCAAAGGGGGCGGGGAGAAAGAGAGAGAGAGAGAGAGAGAGAGAGAGAGAGAGAGAGGAAAACCAAGAAAGAGACTCTTAACTATAGAGAACAAACTGATGGTTATGGAGGAGGGGAGGAGGGTGGGAGGATGGGTGAAATAGGTGATGAGAATGTACTTGTGATGAGCACTGGATGTTGTATAGAAGTATTGAATCACTATATTGTACACTTGAAACATATTACACTGTATTTTAACTAATTAGAATTTAAATAAAACTTAAAAACCTACTAAATAAAAGTAGATATTGTATGATTTCCATTTTTAACTTGTTAAGGTGTGATTTATGGCCCAGTATGTAGTCTATCTTGGTCAATGTTCCATTTGCTCTTGACAATATGTATTTTGCTCTTGTTGGATGAAGTAGTCCATGGATGAGGTTGGTTTATGGTGTTATTGAGTTCAACTGTGTCCCTACTGATTTTCTAGTTGCTGGATTTGTCTCTTTCTAATAGAGGGGTGTTGAACTATTAAACTGAACTCACCTTTTTGTCTTGACAGTTCTAACAGCTTTCTAAAAGCTTTTTTAAAAAGTTTTTATTAACATATAATTTATTATTTGTCTCAGCTTTTGACTCACATAGATTGATACTCTGTTGTCAGACATATGCATATTAAGGATTGTTACTTTTTCAAAAGAATTGACCCATTTATCATTATGTAATGTCCCTGATAACTTTATGTTCCTTATAACTTTCATTGTTTTGAAGTCTGCACTGTCTGAAATTAATATAGCTTCTTCTGCTTTCTTTCTTTTTCTTTCTTTCTTCTTTCATTCTCTCTCTTTCTTCTATGATTTTATTTATTTATTTGACAGAGAGAAACACATCTAGAGAGGGAATATAAGTTGGGGGAGTGAGAGAGGGAGAAGAAGGCTTCCTGCTGAGCAGGGAGCTTAATACAGGTCTCAATCCCAGGGTTCCATCCCAGGACTCTCGGATCATGACCTGAGCAGAAAGCAGGTGCTTAACAACTGAGCCACCCAGGTGCACCAACTTTTTCTGCTCTCTTTTGATTAGTGTTAGAATGGCATATTTTTTCCATCTACTTACTTTTAATTTATATGTCTTTTTATTTAAAGCAGGCTCCTTGTAGACAACATATAGGTGGGTATCATTTTTTAAATGACTCTGACAATCTCTGTCTTTTACTTTCTCCATTTAGATCATTGCAATAGATCAAAGCAATGATTGATATATTTGGATTACTATCATATTTGTTATTTTTTTCTATAGTTATTTTCTTTGTTCTTATTTTTGCCTTCTACTTTTTTCTGCCTTGTAAGGTTTTAATCAATTATTTTATATAATTTTCTCTCTTTTCTTCACGTATTAGTTACTTCTACTTATTTATTCTACTTTTTCTAGTTGCCTAAGAGTTTGTAATACACATTTGCAACTAATACAAGTCCATATTCAAGTAACATTATATCACTTCAAGGGTATTGTCAGCAACTTACAATAACAAATAATCTCAACTTCTATCCTTTGTGTCATTGCTTTATTCATTTCACTTATATGTAAGCATAGATAAACATATAATAATAGCAATACTGTATTTGATTACATATGCTTATGTATGTACCATATATAAGAAAAATAAGTTTATTTTACCTTTAGTTATTCTTTCTTTAATATTTTTTCTTTATGTAGATCTGAGTTCTTTGCCTATATTCTTTCCCTTCTCTCTAACATACTTCATTTAATATTTCTTATAAAGTATGTCTAAGGTTCTCTTGATTTATATTTTCTGAAAGATATTTACTTCTACTTTATTTTTGATAGAAAAATTTCCAGAATACAGAATTCTAGCTTTATTTTTTTTTCCTGTCAACTCTTCAAATATATGTTCTACTCTTTTCTTGTTTACACGGCTTCTCAGGCAAGTAAGATGCAACTCTTATCTTTGTTGCTATTTAAGAATGATGGTTTTACTTCAAAATAAATCATCTGGTTAAGAAATGGGCAGAAGACATGAATAGATAATTCCCCAAAGAAGACATACAGATGGTCAGCAGCCACATGAAAACATGCTCCACATCACTCATCATCAGGGAAATACAATCAAAACCATGATGAAATATCACCTCACACCTGTCAGAATGGCTAAAATTGACAACACGAGAAATAACAGATGTTGGCAAAGATGTGGAGAAAGGAGACTCTCTTAAACTGCTAGTGGATGCAAACTGGTAGCCATCCTGGAAAATAGTATGGATGTTCCTCAAAAAGCTAAAAATAGTACTACCTTACAAGCCAGCAATTGTACTACTGGATATTTTACCCAAAGGATACAAAAATAATGACTCAAAGGGGTACATGCACCCGAATGTTTATAGCAGCATTATCAACAATATAGTCATTTTTCAAATAAAATATTTAAATTCATGATGTAAAGTCTAATTTTTTAAACATCACAGCAAATAAAAATTTTTTTAATCATAATTCTTATGAAGAGTAAGAGAATTATCAAAAACAGATTTTGAAAAGTAATAGGATGGCAGCTGCTTTATAAGGAAGGGTATGTATGTTGGTTCTTCTGTCTATGCTCTGAATTTCAATGAAAATACCACTGATAGTGTAGGTATTCACCAATTTCACTAAGAGTGCCTTTCTGTAGTCACACCTGCCAGATTAAATATTCACTAAAGCTCTTTTCATTTGGAGAGATTAAAAAAAATCACAGCACAGAACATGAAATGCCTCAGCATTGTTAAACTGATTCACTTCTGCTAGACTCAAAATTTTATTAACACCAGGCACTTCGGTAAAATGAAAAATAAAGACAATAATAAAATAAAGACTTTTAAAATCTATATCATGTTCAAACAGGTTTTATAAATCTGCATGTCACAAGACTGGCCTTTGTTGGGTCAGTTTATAAGCTCAAAATTGTTTACATGATGAATTTTCAGTGAAATAAATAATCAAAAACCCCTTCAAACTAAATATAATTTTATAACTTAGAATATTCAAAATAACATATATTAAAGGATTTTCGTGGTATTGGAAAGGCTAGTCTAAATGAAGATATATTGCATTGCATTCCCGTTCTGGATAAGCGAATAAAACTTTATTTAAAAATGATGTAATATCCACAACCTCTGGTTGACTTAAGTGTTTCTTCTTGACTCAAAACAACTTGAAAAGTTAGAGTCTTAACTCTTAATTACAAAGCAGTCTTAAGTCTATAAATTAAAGATATATGTATATGATTTTTATATTAGAGAGTTAAGACATACAGGCAAAAAGTATTCTAAAAACCTCATGTAGGATCTAATGTTTTGTGAGAAAAGTGTCTGAAAAATATAGTGTCTCTCAACTTAAGGAAAATGTACAATCTTCCCCTAAGTTTTGAAATCATGATTGACTACCTTGATGATTCATAATTCAAAGCAGCAATATTCCAAAGGGAAGATCAAATTAAATAAGGCTTCTATTCTAATGACAGAATTAATCTAGGACAAAATTTTTAACTTGTAGGACTTAGAGAGCCTTGTAGTATTTTTAAGTTTTCTTTTTTAATTCTGTTCCAACTGTCTTTAGCTGACATAACTTATCATTTTCTGGATAACTTACCACCTAGGATGTATGCAGGACAAATTTAGTGCACTGTCATCACTATTAAACTAGGATTTGCATTGTCCAAGCAGTAAAATATTTAAGGCCTATTGATCCCTCTGTCCCACCCAAATTTAAATGCAAATTATTTTTCTGCGAATCTTTATTGTCTATTATCAAAAGAACAGCTCCTTTCTTGATAACAATAACTTCTTTTTTGGCAGATAGCATGGTCTGTATCATACTTGAGTTCTTATGTTTGCATCATGCCAGGGACCAGCCTCAGCAGAGATGTGGGTCCCGAACCATGGGATGTCTGGTAGGCACAGTAATGACATGGATATGGAGATCTGATGCAAGCTGACAGACCCGAGGTCAGTCAGGAGAGACCTATGAAGCAGGCTCAGGCTCAGGCTCTGGCTCTGGCTCTGGCTTTGGCTCCTAGGGTTCTCTTGACTGTCAAGGGTCCCAGTCTTTTATTATTCCAGAGTGAGGAAGTTGGGGGATGCAGTTAGATTAAAGTTTAACAAAGTGATTCATAGAATGCAGAGTCAAGCCTTTCTAAGAAACCAGCCTTTACCATTCTCAAGCTGTTTTAACTCCTTTTTTGCCAATTCTAAATGCAGCTCACTTTGGGGTCCCTTGATGCTATTTAAGCATGCAATTTCTTCTTTTAAAGAAACTACTCTTTCCTCAATAGAGAGACAGGTCCAGGGAAGAATGGAACTAGCCTCATGTATTGCCCATAGGACATTTGTCCCACAGTTAATGTTTTCCCAACCATAGGTTCATAAAAGTGTCTGCAACACCAACAGGGGCAACTGGAACACATTAGGATTGGACTTTTGGTGTTCCCCTGAAGCGGAGTCCACCATCTTCCATTAAAAAATGATTCCCAGACACGGAGTAGTGCATTCCACCTTTGTGTCACCCCTTCTAGTGTTCTTTCCCATCACCCTTCACAATTCCAATGTACAGATTTGTCAACTTGGACCAAAGAGCTATGCACCAAGGCTGACGTGCATGGGCTTTCTGAAGTTAAGTTATTTTGTATAACTAAGGTAAGCTCATGAGGTCAAACTAAAGGCTGTAGTTTTCCATTAAACAGTGAGAACAATTGTGCCATATCAGCACAGTCTGCCTATCATCCCAGGTCTGTGTCAAATAGATCTTTAATTGCTTTTGCACCTTGCCCTAAGAGACAGGGTCAGTATTGTTACTGCAGGGTGCAGAGTGATCACTTAAATCCACAGAAGCCGAGACCATTGAGGCAGAGGGAATAAGGAATACAGATAAGAGATACAGAGATATGATTACCAGGAGGAGGATTAAATGGAACAAGGTGTCTTGGATAAGCGCTTGCCCAAGTGCACATCACAGGGACACAAAGGACATATTGCTCCGGCCCACAAAGTACGTGGCTTTCTAGATTCTTGGCGAGGAAAGCCCAGAGGGACTTTCACCCACATTCACAGGTACCTCAACCAAAGTTTCTGGCAGCTTGGGGCATGGTGGGAGGGGCGGATCATGCACCATTCCCGACAGCATCATATCTGCTAAGAGATAGGGATGATGTCTTTGTACACATTGTAGTACTGAGAACAGGATTCTCTATGTATTAGGGTCCATAAATGTTATTAGAAGTTAATTTTTAAAGAAACAGAAGTGCTTAATGGGTCTTTTCTCTGTTTGTGCTTCTATTTTGACTAAGGTGAAAAAAATTATTTTGGCATGGACTTGAAGGAATTCTGAGGTGGTTATACCAGGTAGAAGAAATAGCTAGCAGCTGGGAAAAAGAAATTGAAAATAATTAAGGTCAACAAATAACCTTTTTATTATTCTTCCTTTTAATTCCCCCAAGGTTTTTGGTTTTGGTTTTGGTTTTGGTGTTTTTAATCATCTCTTCTGTATTTCCACCTAGTCATCTACAGTTTCTGATGGTACACTCTAGATTCCCTTGCTTGACTAAACTAGGTTACACTCATATTGTAATTACCACTCACACAGTAGGGAACCCACAAAACTATTTGCACCAAGTAGTTGGAAATTTAATTCTCAAATTTAAGAAGAATTTACTTTATAAATAAATGCTACCAAGTATTTGATGAGTTATATATGCTTATTACAATGATAATATTTAGCATAAGGAAATAAATATTAATTTTATTGCCCCACTTGCTCCTAATGTGTTTGATCAAAAAATATATACAATATCTGCATTGATAACCAGAGAGATTACAGTATAAAGTCTTACATGCAAGGCAATGGAAACAGAGGAGGACACAGAGATGGTCTTGTTTCTGGATTATTTTCTATCTTGAGTTGCAGCCAAGAATTTTGATTTTGTAAGCAACCACCCACCAGATGTCTTGATATACCCCTGCTATGCCCTTGCTATTCCTTTTCTCAGTGGTGCATGTGCTCACATGTAAATAATAGATAGGGTACATTAAGACATGGGGTAAACTGAACAGGTTTATTTGGTACTGAGCAAACATCTGCTGTCTAAAATCAAAATTAATCACCATCTTGAGTTTCCTGTACTAACTTATTGTCTTCTATTTAGAAAATATCAATTGTCCTAAATAATGTTAATAGAACACACAGACACGCACACATTCATTAAAACTTGAGCCCTTAGTTTTCAGGGTCAAATTCTTGAAATTGAGCTCCAAAGCAATTGCATTTCTCATTGTCTGATCTCTAGGAGTAAGGTAGGACTAAATAAAAATAACATTGGAATGAGTGCAGGCGTTTCCCTCAAAGTCTTTGCAGAGTCTTCAGGCCTAGGAACCACTTACTCTAGACCACTGTATATAGTTATTAATCATAGTGCATTTCAGGCCAATAATGTTTAAAGACTGACAACATCAAGCTTCATTTATAAGGAAATATGAGGACCCATCCTGAATTTTTCAAGTATTATAAAAAATAATTCAGTATAGTTAGAATATTAAAATACTGAACATTTCTAAAATTAGACACCTTGATTTTTTTAAGAGACTATAGTATGAATTTACAATAGTAATTCACTGTGTGTAACCTTACTGGAGCAATAATGTTCTACATCCCTGAATATTAATAGTGAAATATCTGACCTATGCAAATACTAAGTATAATTATCCAAACCACACATGGCCATGTTACCTACAACCAGGACTGAGGCCACATTCTTCAAGGGATGATAACCTATAGCTTATGTTAACTCCCATCCCATGTATTGTAAAACTCTCATAAACTCATCTTTCCTCTCCCTGTAAATTCTGCCCTGTGAAGAGTTGTTTTAGTTTTTTATCATAATTGATGAAAGAAATTTCCAGTTTTTCCCTAAAAAATGGTCACATGGAAAGAAGTTTTTTTTCTGAAGATTGTATTAATTTATTTGAGAGAGAGACAGAGAGAGCACATGTTGGGGGAGAGGCAGAGGAAGAGGGAGAAGGAAAAGTAGACTCCACACTGAGGGCAGAGCCCAGTCCTAGGCTCCATCACAGGACCTTGAGACCATGATTGAACCAAAGTCAGCCACTTAACTGACTGAATAAGGTACCAAAAAGAAGATAAACTGTTAAAAGGAAAAAAAAAAAAGTGGATTCTAAAATGTAAAGAGAAAATCCCAAAACAATGGAAAATTTTAGGTTATAGTGTTTTTCATTTTTCATGAAATTTAATTCAGTAAAATTTAATTCAGTAAGTCTGTGCACAGTATAGATATCTTATCTTTGGAAATTATGTCACGGAAATATTTATAAGTCTCATGTGATTCCCTACAAGATTACTTCTGTTACTTTTCTGCTTAACTGCTTATCAGCTAATTATATAATTTGCCTCCCAGCTTAGTAAATTAAATCCCAATTCTCCTTCTTATAGTGCATTCACTCCAGATGATTCAACATCTGTACATAAAGGATAGCAATCATTCAGCAAGGATGCTGCTGTTACCCATGGTGAAATACTGAAAATGTCAGCAGGACTTAACACCGAGGTGAGCTCTACATTATAAAGGTGAAAACATGCTGAAAATGTTTAAATAAAATGTTTTGTACATAAAACACATTCTATGTTAATCAATATCTCTATGTTTTATACCCTTTTTAAAGGTTTGTTGTAGTACTAGATATAATTACACTACCCTCCTTACCAACACAGTAGCTCATCTTTAATAGTAATTTTTGAATTTTAAAAAAAGTTTAGCTCACCTTGATCATGTGTACCTGATATCACTCCTGCAAAACAGAAAGGGCTAGTATTAATAACTTTAATTTACATATAAGAAAACTGATACAGGAGCTATTCAGTGGTGGTACTTGGTTTTGATATATATTTTTTCTCATTCTTGTACAATATTATTTATAGAATATTATGACACCTTACATATGTCATATTACTTTTATATTTATCAAACCTGAACCCCTTACTTGAGTTACTCTGACATCTGCATTCTGATTTCTGGTGCTTTGAAGAGATGAGTCAATTTTAAGATAGAAATTTGGGGATAAAAGTACAAATGAGGCAGGCCAGATTACAGAATGAAATGAGAGGAAAGAATTCTAATTGTGGAAATATGCAGTAAATTAGGGAGGTGCTGCAAAAGTAAACTTGAGACATCTAGTGCTGTAGTTTGCTCTTCTTTCTTACCATTGGAGACAAAACCTTGCCCTGGTAGTTCATTCTTTTATTTAATTTTTTTAGCCTTTCAATCAGCAGCTACTGAACCTTTCCCACTCCAAAACACTCCAACCTTTTACTTACATGCTCTTTCCAAAATTACTTAGAATCAACCTCCCCCACTCCCTTGCATGCCCTCTAACTGAGTAATGAGAGGCTGCCCCAAGATGTTTCAAGATCTTTTGAAGGTTTTCTTTTTCTCTTTCCTGGTGAGGAAGCATCCCACATTCAAGTATCCAATTTTCCTTCTGTCAGAGAGCACTTTTCAGCGTGTTTTCAAGTAGGAGACTGAGCAACACTGACTTGCAAGGAATTATGGTGGCTCTCCACCAGCAAAAGAGAGGTAGAATTGCCCTACAGGGCTTGGATAGGGCACTAGAAAGTGGTCTAATGTGATAATGATTTAGTGATAGCTCTAATTATAGCACAGCTCACCCCAGCAAATGAGTATTGAACACAAAGCCATTTAGAAAGAAGTTACAGGCTTCTCTGATGGCAGAAATAAAAGCTGCACATCACTGTATTTGTTAGTAATAGGTCATCATTCTCCTGACTCAATGTCTTTTCCTTTACTCTGAATGTTAGTGTAGGAAGTAGCACTAGTTCAAATTTGCTATTATTATTATTGTTATTATTATTATTATTATTATTGCAAATTTCCAAAAGTGAAAAGTGGCCAGCTTTAAAGTTTCCATAACATTAGTGAGCACTATGGTTGAACTGTTCATTAAAATAGTTGAAAAGGAAGAGTAAACAGGAAAGCATTTTTGGATCTTTGAACAAGATAGAAGCAAGACTATTATCATTATTGCTATGGTTATTTTAGAATCATAAAGATCCTAGAGCTATTTTACTCAGAAATTAAGGTAACCTAATTTTTGATTCTCTGTAATTTCAATTATCATCTACATTTCTATAAGGTGACTATATTGTAATTCTTTTAGGAATATTACAAAGCATCTTCAAAACCTGAGAAATCAAGAGGATAATATTTCCCTACTATATTAATTGTTAGAACCAGGATAATGGACCAGCATAAAGATCTACAAGGTAACTTAAAATATTTCTGGCCCTCTAAAAGTGAAATTTTCCATGTTAAGTGTATTAACATTCCAAAAAAGAATATGTTTCTTAGAATATAAATTTGGCCCAGATATACAAGCACTGAACAAAAGAATCACTGAGATGAAAGTCCAAAAGTTGATATTCCCTGTTTTAGCATCATCCATAAAAATAAAAATTCAAAGCAATCTTCTTACATCCATTTGTAATTCACAGGGCTCTCCTTGTGGAATGGATGTGGTTGCCCACCATAGTTAACCATAGTTTCATTCAATTAAATATTTTATTAATTTCTGTAGCATCCATGTTCTCAGCGCATGTTCACTGAACACCTGCTTATGATTAGGCTTCCCCACTAGATCACCCTCTAAGTAGATGGTAATATGGATAATTTTTTAAAGATTTATTTATTTATTTGAGACAGAGAGAGCACAAGTGGGGAGGGAGGCAGAGGGAGAGGGAGAAAAACACCCTCACTGAGCAGGGAACCCAACATGAGACTTGACCCCAAGGACCTCAGGATCATGACTTGAGCTGAAGGGAGCTGCTTAACTGGCTGAACTACTCAGGTACCTATGGATTACTTTTTTCTTTTAATGATAGTTATATTTCTACTCTTATTATAAGGACATCAGTTCATTGCATTTAGTGTACACCCTCATCCAGCATGTCCTCATCTTAACTTAAGCACAACTGCAAAGACTTTATTTCCAAATAAGGTCATATTCTGAGGTCTCAAGCGGACATGAATTTGGGGAAATACAATTTAATTCATTGACTTCTCACTCAGAGATGGTCATAGAGATGGCCAAAATTATTTACTATAATTTATTTCTACAACAGTGAGTAAAGAAGAGAAAGACAGGGCAATGCCTATGTCATGTA
Source organism: Spilogale gracilis (assembly GCA_004023965.1). NCBI lineage: Eukaryota > Metazoa > Chordata > Mammalia > Carnivora > Mephitidae > Spilogale > Spilogale gracilis. The sequence continues at coordinate 30,468 of PITA01006283.1, forward strand.
CAGTATCACAAATATCCCTTCTAATTAGTTACAAGATACATATGTTAGAACTTATGATAGGTCAAGCTGACCTAAATGATAGATCTGAATTGCTTAGCTGGACAGCTAGACTTCACCCTGACTTAATTTAGAGGACATCATGAATTAATTCCACTATAGACTGAATGTCTCCTAATCCAGTGAAACAATTTGTTAGAAAGACAATAATGCAAAAATATTTAGATCAATAATGATAGAAAATGGATAATATAATGTTTCAGATATTCTCCCAAAAGGGCAAGCTCAAATGTATCAACAAAAATGTATCTCACAAACATGGCTCTGAAAAACAAGATTGATGATTAAAAGTCCAAAGAACAAAAAGGAAGTCATTTAATTTATTTAAGAGAGAAAATCTATGTGGGTGAAGCAAGAAAAATTTCTCTAACGACACCTAAAAGGTGATATTTTATCATTTGTAAAGATGCCTCTCAACATTTTACTTCACACAAATATGAAATGAGGTTCATTGCATGGCTTCTTATAATAACCGAACATAATAAAGATCAAATAGCCTCTGAGTTAGAGACGTAAGAGTTGTATCACCATAAGTAAATTTGCAAACATCCTTCAGGCTCATTTTTCACTTTAGTAATTGGGCGTCATAAATTTTGTTTTGATGATCAGATAAGGTGATGCTTAAATATAGTATGGGGTTTGACCTATAGTTATCATTAAATGGTAGCCATTTCATTAAAGCAAAATGCACATTTATTAACTAATTTTTTAAAAGATTTTATTTATCTATTTGACAGAGAGAAAGAGAGATCACAAATAGGCAGAGAGGCAGGCAGAAAAAGAGGGGGAAGCAGGCTCACTGGTGAGCAGAGAACCCAATGTGAGACTTAATCCCAGGACCCTGAGATCATCACCTGAGCCAAAAGCAAAGACTTAACTCTCTGAGTCACCCAGGCACCCCTATTAACTTATTATAACATGTGTATACTCCCAGTGTCCAGAATTATTATCTTTCTGTGGAAGTATTTTTATGGATTTAATCCTTGGGATCTAATTAATAAACAGACTATTTCAAGATATGCAGGATACATGAAGAAGAATGATACTGAAAAGTATTTCAAATAAGCCCTAATTAAATCTGGTAACCCATTCTTGCCATACAGCTGAATAGACTTTTGCAGTAATATAAAGTTTGAATATACCAGATGCCTTCTCTTTTTATCCTTATCATATTAGATTAATATTAGAAAACACTAGTTCTTTGGATTAATATTGTGGAATTTAAAGAAAACCGCTAATATATTAATGTGTTATATCTTCAAATAAACTATAATTGATTACACCTTTCTTTTACATATATTCTTGTCTTAGTCCTAAGACAGCCTTAGTGTATATACATAGCTATTCCAAAATGTTCTTAGGTTCTGATTTAAAAACAACTTATTGTGAAAAAAATAAAAATTTATTGTGTTTACTTGTTTAATATGGACAACATTTAGGTGTTGCCTCTAACTGTTTTCTTTGTAAACTTTTGGAACACCTTACCATACCATGTCCTGACTCCAGCTGATAAGAATAAAGAATCAAGTTATGATAAAGATCAAGGCATAATAAGGAGTCACTTGACATTGTAAATGAACGTATAAACATTTGTGATTATGACGCAGATTTTGTTACTTCATTCCTGTTATATGTCAAAAGTATGTGTTATATTTTTACACTTTAAGATTTAAAGGGTCATTTTAATTGTTAATCTTAAGAAAATACAATTGAAAGTTTAAAATATATTAATGACTTAGAGAAAAAATATTGTCTGTCTCTCCAAAAATTTGTCAAAAAAGACTGGTTTGTAAGTTGGTCTGTCAAATATTTTTAGATTTAATATAGAAGATATACATAATATTGAGAATATTATAACCTAAATTAAGGTGGAAAAAAAGAAAAAAAAAAGCTTCAATGGAATCTCCAGAAATTCAGCTAGATAGATCAAAAGTATATATGATATGAAGGAATATACTATATATTTACTAACTGTAGTTATAATAAAAACAGCAGTGTTTTATATAAACTTGAATGGCAGATATAGTACAAAAAACTTGAGAATTTCTGTACCCTTATATTTGTTCTATACCTTGGGCTGAAATATGACATATAATACACAAAGTCCACAGGAATGAAAATTAAGGGTATTACTTTGAATTGTGTATCTTCCAGTTGCCAGCTGTGTGATATTGCATCTTCTATCCATTTATAACATCAGTTTCCTCTTCTGTAATGATAAAATTTAAAAAAAAATTAGTAGGCTTACTAGGAAAATTAAAAGAAGCACTTTATACAGAAATGACTTATAAACATAAAAAACACAGAATATGTCAATATAAGGTGATATTACCATAGCAAAAGATAAATAAATTCTACTGAAGACATAAAAAAAGATACACCATTGCCCCACAATTTTCTAAATGATATTTTTCTTTTATTACATCTACAACAGTATTACCTACAAAGAGTCCAAAACAGAATGATTTCAAATTAGATGGTCTCTGCAATCTACTTTGTTAATATTCTGTTTGATTTTAAGGCTTTCTTACATTTAAACATAATAGTAATACCTATAAAACAAAATTTAAAATACCAAAGTTTCTATATTGTTAGAGAAACCACTTACATTATAGTGCTCATGCTGGGTTTGTAAAACAATGCTAATATAATATCATATTTCGTAGAAAAAAGACTAGAGACAAGGTCTATGGCCTACAGGATGAAATAACAGTTCTTAAAAATGTAAGATATTCCTCTTGTGAGATTTTCTGAACAAAATTTTACTAAATGTACAGTTAAAAGTCATAAGCTATAAAATGAAACTAATTATTTATTGTGTTTTAGAATAAAATAAAAACTTGGTATCCAAAGAATCAATATAAATAGTGTTGTAGAATTACAGTAAATGAAGAGGCATTTTTTTAAAGATTTTATCTATTTATTTGACAGAGAGAAACACAGCCAGAGAGGGAACACAAGCAGGGGGAGTGAGAGAGGGAGAATCAGGCTTCCCCCCGAGCAGGGAGCCTGATGTGGGGCTCGATCCCAGGTCTCCGGGATCATGACCTGAGCTGAAGGCAGTTGCTTAACCAACTGAGCCACCCAGGCGCCCCGAAGAGGCATTTTATGACATTAATAATTATAGACAGAAAACGTCATTAAAATACTTTCTGTAGAAAATAATTGCACCAAAAGAAAAATATATTTTCAAGATCAAATAGGACAGAGTTGTTAAAAATTAAAGTTGTCACATTATAGGGTTCTAAATAATTATTTACTCTCATTAAATAAACAAAACCATTCATATAGTTATCACATATTGCCAATAAGTTAAAAATGCATGAATAAATAATGCAGATGAATTGAGTGGCCAACTTATTTATTTGAAATATTTTTTCACATCAGACAATAATTTTTTTTTTTTTTTTTTTTTTTTTTTTTTACTAGATGATGATTTAAAGCTACAGCATGGGTCTGTGACTTGATTGTCATAGAGTACATAGCTTACACTCAAAAATTTATTTTGGTGATAGTGTATCCACTTACAAAGATGTCACACTAGTTTTATTTACTTTTATAAGCACACATTTAGCCTAATAAATAACTTATGAAAACTATTTAAAACCTATTGTTTTATCTAATAACTAGTTTTCATACCTTACAAGCATACTTATTCATCCATCATCCTTTATTCCAAGATCATTTCTGCTACCTCTAGTTTATGTGTTATAATTACCTTTGTCATAATCAATATCACTGATCTATAAAACATACTACTTACACTTGAGAGGATAAAATCAACATGTATAAAGAAATACAATTTCTATTTTAATTGTTAAGGAGCTGATAAAAATAAAAATTGCCTATATTCGATCATTCTAGGAAAAATCTACTTGGTCTTCTTTTTTAAAAGATATAATTTAGATTTAAAGATTGCTAAGAAATGGCTTTTCATCTAATAGAGAGCATGTGCTCATACATTATCTCTCAATGCATAAATATTCTCCACATTGTTTATAATGTTTTCCACAATCTTCAGTATGTTGTCAAGTTTAAACAGTCTATGGAAGTGGGAATATATAGGGTATGTGTTTGTGATATTGTGGAGACAGAATATTTTGAATAGATCAAGATTAGATAATGAAATAAAGTTACTACAAAGTGGGGGTGCCTGGGTGGCTCAGTTGGTTTAAGTGACTGCCTTCAGCTCAGGTCATGATCCTGGAGACCCAGACCCTATTTTAATTTTTTTTTAAGGAATCTCCACACTGTTTTCCAAAGTATTTTGTCAAATGTTTTTTCTGCACCAGTTGAGATGACCATGTGGTTCTTCTCTCTTCTCTTATCAATTTATTCTATCACACTGATTGATTTCTGAATGTTGAACCACCCTTGCATCCCAGGGATATATCCCACCTGGTCATGGTGGATAATCTTTTGAAAGTACTGTTGGATCCTCTTAGCTAGGATCTTGTTGAGAATCTTGGCATCCATATTCATCAGGGATATTGGTCTGAAATTATCCTTTTTGAGTGGAGCTTTGCTTGGTTTAGGGATCAAGTAATGTTGGGTTCATAGAAAGAGTCTGGAAGTTTTCCTTTTGTTTCTGGTTTTTTTGAAACAGCTTTAGGAGAATAGATATTGCTTCTTCCTTGAATGTTTGGTAAAATTCCCCAGAGAATCCATCAGGTCCCGGGCTCTTGCTTTTGGGAGGTTTTCAATCTGCTTCATTCTTGTTGCTAGATATTGGTCTATTCAGGTTGTCAGTCTTTTCCTGTTTCAGTCTTGAAAGTTTATAGGTTTCCAGGAATTCATCCATTTCTTCTAGGTTGCTTAACTTACTGGCATATAACTGTTGATAATAATTCCTGATGATTGTTTCTATTTCCTTGGTGTTAGTACGTGATCTCCCATCCCCCCCCTTTTTTTTTTTTTTAAGATTTTTATTTATTTGACAGAGAGAAACACAGCCAGAGAGGGAACACAAGCAGGGGGAGTGAGAGAGGGAGAAGCAGGCTACCCGCCCAGCAGGGAGCCCGATGTGGGGCTCGATCCTGGGTCTCCGGGATCATGACCTGAGCCGAAGGCAGTCGCTTAACCAACTGAGCCACCCAGGCACCCCATCCCATCCCCTTTTATTCATAGTTTTATTAATCTAGGTCCTCTCTCTTCTCTTTTGGTCAGTGGTGTTTTGATGGCATTAATTCTTTCAAAGGACCAACTTCTAGTTTTGTTGATATGTTCTACTGCATCTCTAGTTTCTAACTCATATTTCCCTTCTTGTGCATGGGGTTTGCTTAATTTGTTGTTAATTTTAAAGTTCTTTGATTTCCTGGTTGGTGCAAACATTCTTGAGCAGAGTACTCTTTAGCATTCAAGTGTTTGAATTTCTTCCAAACTTTTTCTTATGGTTGAGTTTCAGTTTCAAAGCTTTGTGGTCTGAGAATATCCAGGGAATAATCTCAATCTTTTGATATTAGTTGAGCCCTGATTTATGACACAGTATGTGGTCTATTCTGGAGAAAGCTCCATGTAGCTCAAGAAGAATGAGTATCTGTTGTTTTAGGGTGAAATGTTCTGTATGTATCTAAGAGGTCCATTTGGTCCAATGTGTCATTTAAAGCCCTTGTTGCTTTGTTGATTTTCTGCTTAGAAGATCTGTCTATTGTTGAGAGTGGCATGTTAAGATGCCCTACAATTAATGGTAGTCTTAGGAATATGACTTTTTATTTTGCTTAACAGTTGGCTTATGTAGTTGGCTGCTCCCATGTTGGGGGCATAAATATTTAAAATTGTTAGATCTTCCTGGTGAATAGATCCTTTAAGAATGATGTGTTGTCCTTCTGTATCTCTTGACTACAGTCTTTAGCTTAAAATATAATTTATCTGATATGAGAATCAGTACCCCAGCTTTCTTTTGAGGTTTTTAGGCATGAAAGATGGTCTCCATCCCTTCACTTTTAATTTGGATGTATCTTTAGGTTCAAAATGCATATCTTATAGACAGTATATTGATGTCTTCTGTTGTTTTATCCAGACTGCAACCCTGTGCAGTTCTATGGGAGCATTTAGTCCATTTACATTGAGAGTGATTATTGAAAGATAAGTTTTTATTGACATCATTTGCCTGTGAAGTCCTTGTTTCTATATGTCTCTGCAAATTTCTGTTCCATGTCATTCTTGGGTTCTTACTTCTTTTATAACCCCCTTTTAAATATTTCTTGTAGTGCTAGCTTGGTGGTCACATAGTTTTTTAAACCTTTCAATTCTTGGAAGCTCTTTATCTCTCCATCCATCCTGAATTTCACCCTAGCTGAATAAAGTATTCCTGGCTGCATGTTCCTCTCATTTAGTGATCTTGCCAGCCCTTTCTGGTTTGCTAGGTTTCTGTGGTTAGGTCTGACATTATTTGGATGGTCCTCCCTCTTTACATAGGTAATCTCTTCCTCCTAGCTGTCCTTAAGACATCTCTGAATTTATGACTCATGAATTCAACAATTATGTGTTTGGAGGTCTTTCTACCCTCGTTGATCTAAAGGGGTCCTCTCTGCCTCTAGGACATGAATACTTGTTCCATTCCATAGATTAGGGAAAGTTTCATCCAGGATTTGCTCAACTATATCTTCTAGACTCCCTCTCTCTCTCCACTCCCCTCAGGGATCCCAATAATTCTGAGATTGGAATGTTTCATGGCATCATTTAGTTCACTAATTCTGTTTTTATGGCCTCTAAGCTGTTTGTTCCAGGCCTCCCCTTGATCCTTCTTTTCTATCAGTTTGTCAATCTTCTGCCTCATTTACCCTAAGTATTAGAGTATTTAGATTAGATTGGATCTCATTGATAGCATTTTTAACCTCTGCCAGATCAGCTCTCACTTCTGCCTTTGTTGAGAGTGGCATATTAAGATCCCCTACAATTAATGTAGTCATAGCAATATGACTCTTTATTTTGCTTAACAGTTGGCTTATGTAGTTGGCTGCTCTCATGTTAGGGGCATAAATATTTAAAATTGTTAGATCTTCCTGGTGCTATGTTGCTACTAATGGTCTTTTCCAACCTAGCCATTTCCTTGATAATTGTTACCCTGAATTCCATTTCTGATATATTGTTTACGTCCGTATCCAATAGTTCTGTGGCAGTGATCACAGTCTGAATTTTTCCTCTGTTGGGTGTGCTTCTTCCTAGTCATTTTGGTGAGAGGTTGTTGAGGAGATGTAAAGCTGAATATAACCATAATCCAGGCAAGGTGCATCTTGGAAAGTTTAGCAGCAATCAGGAATCACTACAAAAAAAAAAAATAAGAAAAGAAAAGAAGGAGAGAAAGAAAGAAAAATGAAAGAAAGAAAAAAGAGAGAGAAAGGAGAAAAAAAGAAGATAAAAAACCTAGCCAAAATGAACCCAAAAAGTAAGATTAATAAGGTACAAAACCAAAATGAACAAACAAAAAGACTGGCAAAACTATAAGAAAAAAAAAAAAAAAGAAGGAAAGAAAAAAAGAAAAACCCAGCCAAAATGAACCCCAAGAATAAGATCTATATAGTACAAAAACAAATACACAGAAAAACTGACAAAAGAATATGATGGGAAGGTGGTTATAAACCCTCAATGTGGGTGAAGAAAGTTATTTCAGTTCTTCCTGGCTATCTTTGTTAAAGGACTCAACTTCCCAGAGATACAGGGAAATTAAAACTGGTTTATGTATAAGGGTAGTATTAATAGGGAAAAAGGATTACCTTGAAGCTTATATCTACATATGTATACATATATTAAGCAAAATAAAGTAATTTCTTCTTTTGTATTTATTCATCAATGGACATTTGATTGCTTCCATATTTATCTATTATGAATACTGCTTCCTTAATATGATACTGCTAATATCTCTTTGAGATACTGATTTTGATTGTTTAATTTATTCGATTTATTAACTGTTTAATTCGATGTGTAGCCTTGCCATTTGTATTTTGGTAGGGATTGTAATGAATCTATGGATTTCTGATTTTAATCGCTTTAGATTAAAAAGGAGTGAAATTGTTGGATCATGTAGTAGTTCTATTTTTAAGAGGAACTCTGCTACCGGTTTCTGTAATAATAATTGTCAACCTTACCAGTGTGAGGTGATATATCATTGTGGTTAAGACTTCATTTCTTTGATGAATAGGGACACCAAAAATCTTTTTATATATCTCTTAGCCATTTATATGTCCCTACAGAAATGTCTATTGAAGTTCTTAGCCCATTCTTAGCCCATTCTGTAGTCAGATTATTCAAGGGTTTTTTTTCTGTCACTGAGTTGTAGTAGTTCCTTATATATTTTGAGGATTCATCCCTATTAGATATATGGGTTACAAATATTCCCCCCACCCCATTTTTTAGGTTACTGTTTCACTCTATTGATTGGTTTCTCTATTGTGCAGAAACTTTTTAGTTTGATATCACACTTATCTATTTTTGCTTTTCTTGCCTGTCCTTTTGTTGTCATATCAAAGATATCATTACCAAGACCAATGTCATTAATCTTTTCCCCTATTTTTCTTCTAGGAGATTTAGTTTCAGATCTTACTTGAAATATCTAAATCTTTAACACATTTTGAGTTGATATTGTTTGTATGCTGTAAAATAAGCATCTAATTTCATCCTTTTACATGTAGCTAAATATTTCATCAATATTTGTGGAAAACACTATCTTTTCCCTATTGTGTGCCTTTAACACCCTATTGTAGATGTCTTGACTATATATAAATGGGTTGATTCCTGGACTTCCTTATTATGTTGTTTGTTAATATTATGTTTATTTTTATGCTATTATCACACCATTTCATATACTGTAACTTTGTAATATAGTTTTAATCAGGAAGTTAAATGTCTTTAGTTTTGTTCTTTCTCAAGACTGTTTTGGCTTTGTGGGGTCTCCTGTAGTTGAATATGAATTTTAGAACTTTTTCTAGTTCTGTAAAAAATTCCATTGACTTTTATAGAGGTTGCATTGAATCTATAGATTGCCTTAGATAGTAATTTGAATTAGTATTTTTACAATCTTTGGGTAAATTCCTAGCAGTGCAATTGCGGATCACAGAGTAGTTCTATCTTTAAGTATCTGAGGAATCTCGATACTGTTTTCCTGAGTGGCTGTGCTGCACCAGTTTGGAGTCCCACCAGCAGTACAAGAGGATTTCACTTTCTCCACATCCTCACCAACACCTGTTATTTCTTATGTTGTTGATTTGAGTTATTCTGACAGGTGTGAGGCAATATCTCATTATAGTTTTGATTTGTATTTCCTGATGATGACTGATGTTGAAGGTCTTTTTATTTGTTGGCCATCTGTATTTTTTTGGCGGGGGAAAAATTTTAAGTCTTCTACCTTTTTGTTAATGGGATTATTTATTTTTTAGTTGTTGAGTTGTGTAAATTCTTTATGCATTCTGGATACTAACCCTTCATCAAATACGTGATTTGAAAATGTCTTCTCCATTCCATAGATTTCCTTTTAGTCTTGCTAATTGTTTCCTTCACTGTGCAGAAGCTTTATATCTTGTTTATTATGAAGTCAACAAATTCATTTTTGGTGTTGCTCCCCTTGCCTCAGGAGACATAACTAGAAAGTAGTTGCTGTGGCTGATGTCAAGCAGTTATTGCCTTTGTTTTCCTCTAGAATTTTTATGGTTTCTTATCTCACATTTAGATCTTTTAATCCATTTTGAATTTATTTTTGTGTATTAGAAAGTGGTCTAATTTCATTCATTTGCATGTTGCTGTTCAATTTTACCAACACCATTTATTGAAGATATCGTCTTTTCCCCATTGGATGGTCTTTCCTGCTTTGTGAAAGATTAATTGACCATCTAGTTTTGGGTTCATTTCTGAGTTTTCTATTCTGATCTAGATCTATGTGTCTATTCTTTTTCCAGTACCACACTGTTTTGAATAGATCACATACTCAGTCACAAATCAGGTCTCAACTGATGCCAAAAGATTGGAATCATTCCCTGCATATTTTCAGACCATAATGCTTTGAGATTTGAACTTAATAACATGAGGAAATTTGGAAGGAATTCAAATATTTGGAGGTTAAAGAGTAATCAGCTAAAGAATGAATGGGTGAACCAGGAAATTAAAGAAGAATTTTTTTAAAAAAATGCATGCAAACTAATGAAAATGATAATTCAACTGTTCAGAACCATTGGGATACAGCAAAGGTGGTTCTAAGGGGGGAAGTACATAGCAAAACAAGTCAGTCTCAAAAAATCGGAAAAGTCTCAAATGCACAAGCTAACCTTACACCTAAGAAGCTAGACAAAGAAAAACAAATAAAGCCTAACCAAGTAGGAGGATAGAAATAATAAAGATTGGAACAGAAATCAATGAAATAGAAGCCAGAAGAACAGTAGAACAGATCAATGAAATTAGAAGCTGGTTCTTTGAAAGACAATGATATTGTTAAATCCCTAGCCAGACTTATCAAAAGAAAAGAGAAAGTACCCAAATTAATAAAAACATGAATGAAAGAGGAGAGATAAAAATTAACATCAAGGAAATACAAACAACTTTTTTTTTTGGAAATACAAACAATTTTAAAAACATATTATGAGCACCCGTATGACAACATATTACACAATCTGGAAGAAATGGATACATTCCTGACTCATAAACTACCAAAACTGAAACAGGAAGAAATAGAAAACCTGAACAGATACATAACAGCAAGGAAATTAAACCAGTGATTAAAAATCTCCTGACAAGCACATCTCCAGATCCAGGTGGCTTCCCAAGAGATTCTACCAAACATTTAAAGAAGAATTAATACCTATTCTTCTGAAGCTGTTTGAAAAAATAGAAATGGAGAGAAAACTGCCAAACTCATTCTATGAGGACAAGATTCCCTTGATCCCCAAACCAGACAAAGACCACATCAAAGAGAGTTGGAGACAAATATCCCTCATGAACATGGATGCAAAAAACCTCACCAAAATACTAGCCAATAGGATCCAATGTACATTATAAGGATTATTCACCATGATCAAGTGAGATTTACTCCTGTGCTGCAAGGGTTGGTCAACACCCACAAATCAATCAGTGTGATAAACACATTAAGAAAAGAAAGTACAAGAACCATATGATCTTCTCAATTGATGCAGAAAAAGCATTTGACAAAATATAGCATTATTTTTTGATTAAAACTATCCACAGTGTAGGCACAGAGGAAACATACCTCAATATCATAAAAGCCATCTATGAAAAGCCCACAGTAAATATTCTCAATGGGGAGAAACTGAGAGCTTTTCCCCTAAGGTCAGGAACACAACAGGGATGCCCACTCTCACCACTGTTGTTCAATATGGTATTACTAGAAGCCCTACATTCAGCAATCAGAAAACAAAAAGAAATAAAAGACATTCAAACTGACAAAGAAGAAGTCAAATTCTCAGTCTTTGCAGATAACATGATACGTTATGTGGAAAACCCCAAAAAACACCTGGAAATTGCTGCAATTCACACAGGAATTCAGCAACGTGGCAAGATATAAAATCAATGCACATTTCTGTAGACTAACAATGAGACTGAAGAAATAGAAATTAAGGAGATGATCCTGTTTACAATTGTATCCAAAACCATAAGAAACCTAGGCATATACCTAACTAAAGAGGCAAAGGATCTATACTCTGAAAACTATAGAATACTCAGGAAAGAAATTGAGGAAGACATGAAGAGATGGAAAAATATTCCACACTCATGGATTAGAAGAACAAACATCTGGGCATCTGGGTGGCTCAGTTGGTTAAGATAGACTGCCTTTGGCTCAGGTCATGATCCCGGAGTCCCGGGATTGAGCCCCACATTGGGTTCCCTGCTCGGAGGGAAGCCTGCTTCTCCTTCTCTCACTCCCCCTGCTTGTGTTCCCTCTCTCTGCTGTATTTCTCTATATATATCAAATAAATAAATAAAATCTTTTAAAAAAAGAACAAACATCATTACAATGTCTATGTTGCCCAGAGCAATCTACACATTCAATTCAATCCCTATCAAAATGTCATCCACACTTTTCACAGAGATGGGACAAATAATCTCAAAATTTTCATGTAATCAGAAAAAAAGCAAGAGAAATGCTGAAAAAGAAAACCAAACCTGGTGAGCATCACAATGCCTGACTTCAAGCTATATTATAAAGTTGTAATCATCAAGATATATGATACTGGCAGCAAAACAGATACATAGCTCAGTGGAACAGAACAGAGAACCCAGAAATGGCCCCTCAATTCTATGGCCAACTAATCTTTGACAAAACATGAAAGAATGTCCAATGGAAAAAGCATAGTCGCTTTAATAAATGGTGTTGGGAAATTTGGACAGCCAAATGCAGAAGAATGAAACTGGACCCTTTTCTTGCATCAAACACAAAGATAAACTCAAAATGGATGAAAGACCTCAATGTGAGACTGGAATCCATCAAATTCCTAGAGGAAAACACAGGCAGCAACCTGTTCGACCTAGGTCACAGCAACTTTTTGCTAAACATGTCTCTAAAGGCAAGGGAAACAAAAGCAAAAATAAACTATTGGGACCACAAAAGAAACAGTTGAAAAAAACAAAGGACAACCAACATAATGAGAGAAGATATTTGCAAGCGACATATCAGATAAATGGCTAGTATCCAAGATCTATAAAGAACTTATCAAACTCAATACCCCCAAAGCAAATAATCCAGTCAAGAAATAGGCAGATGCCGTGAACAGAGGTTTCTACAAAGAAGACATACAAATGGCCAAGAGACACATGAAAAACTGCTCAACATCACTTGGCATCTGGGAAATACAAGTCATAACTACAATGTGATACTACCTTACATCAGTCAGAATGGCTATAATTAACAAGACAGGAAAAAACAAATGTTGGGAAGGATGTGGAGAAAGGGGAACCCTCTTACACTGTTGGTGGGAATGCAAGCCAGGACAGACACTCTGGAAAACACTGTGGAGATTCCTCAGAATGTTTAAAATAAAGCTGCCCTATGATACAACAATTGTACTACAGCATATTTACCCCAAAGATAAAAATGTAGTGATCCAAAGGGGCACCTACACCCTGATGTTCATAACAGCAATGTCCACAATAGCCAAACTGTGGAAAGAGCCAAATGCCCATCGACAGATGAATGGCTAGAGAAGATATGTTATATATATGCAATGGAATATTACTCAGTCTTCAGAAGGATGAATATTTACCATTTGCATCGACATGGATTGAAGTGGAGGGTATTATATTCAGTGAAACAAGTCAATCAGAAAGACAATTATATGGTTTCACTCACATGTGGAATATAGGAAACAGCAGAGAGGATCACAGGATAAGGGAGGAAAACTTAATGGGAAGTTATTAAAAAAGGAGAAAAATGATGAGAGACTTAACTATAGGAAAAAAACTGGAGTGTTGCTAGGGGAGATGTGGGTGGGGGATGAGGTAAGTGGATTGACATTAAGGAGGTCTCATAAAAAAAAAAAAAAAGGAGGTCTCATGATGTGATGAGCACTGGTTGTTATATAGAACTGATAAATTGCTGAACACTATATCTGAGGCTAATGATGTACTATAGGTTGGCTAATTGAGTTTAATTAATAAAAATAGTGGTGAGTGTGGACAACATTTTCTTCTTTGTGACTCTAGAGGAAAAGCTCTCAGTTCTCCTTTGAGGATGATGTTAGCTGTGGATTTTTCATATATATCCTTTATTATATAAGGTATATTCCCTGTAAACCTACTTGGTTGAGAGTTTTGTCATGAATGGATGTTACACTTTGTCATATGACTTTTCTGCATTGATATGATCATATGGTTCTTATCCTTCCTTTTATTAATGTGGTATACATATTGATTGATTTGCAAATATTAAGGCACTCTTGCAACCCAAGAATAAATCCCACTTGACTACAGCAAATGATTTTTTTCATGTATCATTAGATTTTTTTTTTGCTAGTATTTTGTTGAGAATTTTTGCATTCATGTTCATGAAGGAATTTGGCCAATAGTTCTCTTTTTTAGTGGTATCTTTATCTGGTTTTCATATCAGGGTAATTCTGTTCTCATTGAATGGATCTGGAAGTTTTCTTTCCTTTTCTCTTTTTTGGAATGGTTTGAGAAGAATAGATATTAACTTTCTATAAGTGGCTGGTAGAATTTGTCTGTGTTGCCATTTGACCATGGACTTCTCTTTATTGGGAGATTTGTGATTACTAATCCTATTGCTTTGTTAGTTATCAATCTGTTCAGGTTTTGTATTTCTTCCTCTTTTAGTTTTGGTAGTTTATATATTTCTAGGAATTTCTCCATTTCTTCCAGGTTGTCTAGTTTGTTGGCATATAGTTTTTCATCACATTTAATCTCTTGTGTTTCTGTGATTGTTGGTTATTTCTTCTCTCCAATTTGTGATTTTTAATTTATTTGGTCCTTTATCTTTTCCTTTTTAATAAGTCTGGCTGGAGGCTTATCAATTTTATTAATTTTTCCAAAGAACCATCTCCTGTTCTCATTGATCTGTTCTTTGGTTTTTCAGTTTATTACTTATTTCTGCTCAAATTTTTATTATTGCCTTCCTTATTTTGGCTTTAGGCTTCACTTAATCTGTTCTGTTTTATTGTTTTGTTCTGTATATCTATCTGTTTTGTTTTGTTTTTCTAGCTTCTTAAGGTGTAATGTTTGTTTGAGGTTTATCTTGCAGCTTAAGATAAACCTGTAATGCCATATAATTTCCTCTAAGGACAGCTTTTTAAATATAGTTTTATTTATTTGTTTGACAGAGCAAAAGAGATCACAAGTAGGCAAAGAGGCAGGCAGAGAGAGGTGGGTGAGGAAGCAGACTCTCCACTGAGCAGAGAGCCTGATGTGGGGCTTGATCCTGGACCCTGAGATCATGACCTGAGCCAAAAGCAGAGGCCCAACACACTGAGCCATCCAGGCCCTCAAAAACAGTCTATTTAAAGCTGGTGACAAGTTTAGTCACATACAAACTACACTTTTACTCATCCTCTTTATGTTATCAATATGTATGTATCAATATGTTATCAATATTTATCAATAAAATAACTACATATTTATATTGTTTTATCTTATACTGTGTGCTATCTTGTTGTTTAAATTTCTTTAAATGAAAAATTCCCTTTAGAGAAAAATTTCTTTAAAGTTTCTTTTTTAAGATTTTTTAAAATTATTTTAGAGAGAGAAAGAGCAAGTGGGGAGAGGAACAGAGGGAGAGGGGGAGAGAGAGGATCTCAAGCAGACCACACTGAGCAGAGCCAGGCATGGGTCTGAGATCATGACCTGAGCTGAAATCAAGAGCTGGATGGAAGCTTAACTGACTGAGCCACCCAGGCACCCCACCTTTAGCATTTCTTGTAAGGTCAGTAAAGTTGATGAATTACCTCAATTCTGTTTATCTCAGAAATTCTTCATTTTTTTTTAGTAAACATCTTTTTTAATAACATCTTTTTTTTTTAAGATTTTATTTATTTGATGGAGAGAAACGCAGCCAGAGAGGGAACACAAGCAGAGGGAGTGAGAGAGAGGGAGAAACAGGCTTCCTGTTGAGCAGGGAGTCCGATGTGGGGCTCAATCCCCAGTCTCCAGGATCATGGCCTGAGCCGAAGGCAGTCGCCCAACCAACTGAGCCACCCAGGCACCCCTAATAACATCTTTTTAATAACTATTTTTTAATTAGAAGACACCACTTTTTAAGATTTTATTTATTTATTTGACAGAGAGAGAGAGATCAGAAGCAGGCAGAGAGGCAGGCAGAGAGAGAGGAGAAAGCAGACTCCCTGCTGAGCAGAGAGACCGATGCGGGCCTTGATCCCAGGACCCTGAGAGAATGACCTGAGCTGAAGGCAGAGGCTTTAATCCACTGAGCCACCCAGGCACCCAATAAATATTTTTAATAAACATCTCTCTTTTGTTTTGAAGCAAACTTTTGCTGGCTATAGTACTCTTGGTTGGCAGATGTTTTTCCTTTCTTTTTTTTCCCTCCTCTTCCTTCTCCCCGCTCTGGCCCCCCAGCAATTTTAATATATCACCCTACTTCTTACTGTTCTGCAAAGTTTCCACTGAAAAATTTGATAATACTTTTAAGGAGTTTCCTTATATGTGACAATTCACTTTTTTCTTGTTGATTTCAAAATTTTCTTTGACTTTTTAAATTTGATTATAATGCATCTCAGAGTGAATTTATTTGACTACATCTTACTTGAGGTCCTTCAAACTTCCTGGATTGGTTTTCCTTTTCTTTTCTTAGATTTGGGACCTTTTTAACTTATTACTTCTTGATAAATTTTCTGGTCCTTTCTAGGACTCTCTGCTCCTTCTAGAACTTTCCTAATGCATATATTAATCTGTTTAATTCAATAATTCCCTTAGACTCCTTTCACCCTTTTAAATTCTTTTACTTTTTCCTCCTAACTAGATGATTTAAAATGACTTGTCTTCAAGTTTATTGATTCTCTCTTCTGTTTGCTCTAGTCTGGGTTGAACCCCTCTACTAAATTTTTTAATTTAGCTGTCTTATTTCTAACTCAAAATTCATTTGGTTCCATTCCAGATTTTCTGTCTGTTGAAATTCTTCCTTTATTTATTTGTTATTTTTATGAGCTCACCAAGTATTTTTATGAGTTATTTTGAATTCTCTGCCAGGTAATTCATAAATCTCCATTTCATTAGGGATGGATTCTGGAGTTTTTTCTTGTTCCTTTATTTTTTCAATGTTTCCCTGTTTCTTCATTTTCTTTGACACTGTATTGTTACCTATACATTAAGAAAAACAACCACATTGCCATCTTCCTGGACTGAACTTTCACAGAAGACCTTCACCAATTTGATCTGAGCATCCATAAGCCTCCCATACCTTCATGCCAGCCCAAACTTCTGCCTTTGTTTTTAGTTGGCCCCAGTGATTTAGAGTATGCCAAGTTCTATTGACACTGTGAGATAGACAGGGCAGGCAATCCTTTGGGTAGCTTCCAGAGAAGTTAAAACATTGACTATAGTCCAACTCTCTTTTTCCTCAGGGAGAAACTGGATACTGTGACTTATCACCTCCTTACTCTTCAGGGAGCCTGAGGTTGCTATGATAAATGCCCCCTCTTGCTAGTTCAAATTGCCACTTTTTTTTTTTTTCTCTAGGCTCTGAGGACTAGCATAATTCAAGCTTCATCAGATCTCTAAGGCAGGTGATACAGAAGCCAGTTATTGAGGTAGGATCCCTGGTAGTTGAGATGCTTGGTGTGCAGTCCAACTTCTTTCCTCCTCAGTGGAAAGCTAGAAATTGGGATTTTTTTTTTTTATCACTTTCTTTACACTAAGCCAAAGAGAGAAGCTATAGGGATAATTTCCCACAAGTGAGTTCTAATACCACCTAGATATCTGTAGTTTCAAAGGGACTAGCATATAATAGAAGTTGTCAGCTCTCTGGGATAGATAAGACAGTTAAGTATTCCCTTGGGTAGTACCCAAGAAGATAGAAAACTAGATATTGATTTCAACTTCTTCAGAGAGAAGCTGGCAACTGGGGTTCTATCCCTGGTAATGTACTATAGGTAGTATTTTGATGGGAGTATGTTTTCTCTTTTCTATGAGTTTTGCTGTTGTGGTTTTGCACTCACTAGGGATTGCAGAAATCTCTTAGGTAGTTTCTGGATTTCTCACAAAGGAACTCACTTCATATTTTGATGTATTGCTATTGAATCAGTGTGTCTGGGGAGAAAAAGGGAAGTTCATTGTTTCCTATCCTTCCACCTTACTGACATCTAAAACAACTATGCAATTATTAAGTGGTAAAATTATCTGTTAGGAATTTTTCATGAATTTTGGTATTCCATAATTAATAAAATTGAAAAAATAAAAGTAATTGAAAGCATAGTTTTTTTGGCTTTTTCTGAAGTATGTTAGAGTTCAAAATATATCAATAACACTTTTTCTGTTGGCTATTTATACAACCTACTATATTTTGTCATACAACCTACTATATTTTATATTTGTCTAAAATAGGACAAGTAGTCTGAGTATGATTATGCTAGTATTACCTTTTTGAATGTCATTTTGTACATTATTTTTTTATTTTTTTAAAGATTTTTTTAAATTTATTTGACAGAGAGAAACACAGCTAGAGAGGGAACAAAAGTGGGGGGGGGAGAAAGGGAGAAGCAGGCTTCCTGCTGAGCAGGGAGCCCAATATGGGACTCGATCCTGGGTCTCCAGGATCATGACCTGAGCCAAAGGCAGTCACTTAACCAACTGAGCCACCCAGGTGCCCCCATTTTGTACATTATTGAGGTGACACAGAGCATTTCAGATTGCTGTTTTTTTTTTTCAAAAAATGCATATATATTAATGAAAAGATTTCCAATGCATTGCTGAGAACACTATTCTTTTTACTACATACTTTTGTTATATGCATTGTTCTTGCATGTTAATAAGATGATTCCCAAGAGCCATATCTTTTCCCATTGAATACTTAAATGGTTTTACTTCTCCTAGGACACATATGTAAATCACATTAAATTTCAGAGAACATGCAACACACTGTCAAACATCATAGACCAATGATCACAACTGCTAAAATAAATCTGTCAAGAATTATGTATAAAGTATAGAGGAAATTGGAATTAAAGTTCAGACTTTATAGAGTTTGTATTGATTAGGATAAAATACCACACTAAACACTGGTAGTCTATATAAATAAGGAAGGGATTGAAATATATGAACCAAATAATTTGTGTTAAACAATAAATGCCATTGATCTTTTTCTTTTATTATTTCTTAAAACCAAGAGATGCAGATGGGCAATGGAAAATAGACCATAACTAGTTACACCCAAATGGCTTAATGATTGAGCCATCCAGGCATCCCTCATGTTTTTCTTAAAAATTATATGCAATGACTTTTCTCTCATGAATTATTACCTGTTGTCGTGATTTGATTTACAATTTCTATATTGTGCCACTACAAAGTATAATAAAGAAATACATATATATGTATGTAGATACATACACACACCATATATATTATATAAGACAGTAATATATATGACATATATGTTTTATATATAATTTGCATACATATATGACCTTTATATACTTATTTATATCTTTTATGTGTGTGTATATATAAATAAAAAGAATGCAAATATAAAGATTATAACATATATTCTTTGTCTGACATTTTTTTCCTTAATTTTTTGGTCAAAACTTAGAAAGTTATTGCTTGGTATGAAATATTATACTGCTCTTTCTTCATAAACAGCAAAAAAGAAATGGACAAAGAACATTGCCTAAAAATATGATGATATCTTTATTTGAAAATTAACAAATAATTTTAAAAGCTAAATTTGAAAGGAAGAAAAATATGCAAATAAATAGATTTCTAAATAAATGCAATTGAGGGTGCTTAAAAAGGATAAAACTATTGTGTTAATTTGATCCAAAGGTTTAAAAAATAATATGAGAAATTAAGACTAAAGAATATGTTTAAAATAGACATTAAGAGGGGCTCCTGGGTGGCTCAGTTGGTTAAGCGACTGCCTTTGGCTCAGGTCATGATCCTGGAGACCTGGGATCGAGCCCCACATTGGGCTTCCTTCTCAGCGGATAGCCTGCTTCTCCCTCTCTCAGTCCCTCTGCTTGCATTCCCTCTCTCGCTGTGTTTCTCTCTGTCAAATAAATAAATAAAATCTTAAAATAGACATTAAGGAATGTTTAAACTTTTTAAGGATATACAAACTGTAAGTCTATAAAAGTATATTTAAAATCTTAATGAAAAAGACTTCTTAGTAAAATAAAACACCAAATGTAATTTAAACACACACACACACAGAAAAAAAAAACCTGAATGTAAGATTAAGTGCCATGATGACAAAATCTGGAATCAAGTGTTATTTCAACACCTAAGAAGCACATAAATCAAATACATTTTATGTTATATAGATTATTTAGGATCACAGAAAAAAGAAAAGATCATTGAAAGGTATTTTATCACACTAATAGAACCCTATTACTATACCTAAACATCTAGCACTAATGATATTGTCATTTTATATTGTTACTACTAAGTAGAAAACATTTTATTTCCAATAAAAACAGTAGGATATAATAATTATAATAATGACATTTATTTAGGATATAATACATTATCTACTTTATATTAAATATTATATTTTTTCCTCATTTGTTTTTACCAGATTTGTGAGGTTGGTGATGCTATAATTCCCAGTTTACATAAGATTAAGATGAGATTCAAAGATATGAGGATATTTCCTCAGCTGTTTCCAATTCCACATGTTAGGAACTTGGAAGTTGCCACTGCATCATACCAACAAGTAAAAAGCAGAAAAGAATAAGAATACTAAACTCTTCTAGAACTGGTAAGAAAGTTAAGAACACCAGGCAAAATGATGCGCCCATGACTAGAGAAACCAACAGATAAATACAGAGAATAATAATTTACTTGAGCAGAGACTCATGAAGAGAAACCACAGCAGGAACCAGCACCAGGTAGGTAAACATGAACAATAATTAATGAATTTCTGGAGGTTCAGTATGGACAACTTTTACAGCTAAACTCTAGGAATATGCAGCCATATGGAGGCCCCTACAATTTTGTGAGATTTACCTACAAGAGTTCAATTGGTTCAAATGCAAATATCAGAAAAATCATGCTTCTGGGTCACTTGGGTGGCACAGTCTATTAAGCATCTGACTCCTGGTTCCCACGCAGGTTCTGATCTCAGGATCATTCAACTGAGTCCTGAGTTGGCACCATGTTCATAATGGAGTCTACTTAGACTTCTCTCTCCCTCTCCCTCTGCTTCTTCCTCTGCTCCCCCCACCAAATATTCTCTCTTTCTCTTACCCTCTATCTCTCTAAAATAAATAAGTAAACTTTGGGGCACCTGGGTGGCTCAGTTAAGCATCTGCCTTGGGTTCAGTTCATGATCCCAGAGTCCTGAGTTGAGTCCCCCATGGAGCCCCATATAAAGTCCCATGTCTATCCCCAGGTCTAGCCCAAGCCCAACTTCTCAGTGAGAAGCCTGCTTCTCCCTCTGTCCTTCCCCCTGCTCATCTTCTCTCTCTCTCACTTTCTCCCTGTCAAATAAATAAATTAATTAATTAAAAAAAATTAAAAAGTAAATCTTTAAAAAAGAAAAGAAAAATGATGCTTTTGGCAGGAAATATGGAAAAGGAACTATTTTGAAATATGCCAGAGAACTCCGTTCTTAAGGAAGCCTACCCTCAAGTGAACGTAATTAACCAGAAACTCATCTGCTGGGGTATTTTCAGAGCCTAAATAACTTAGAAGGGAAATCCTCAACTGCAGTCCACTTTCATCATCTTTTCCCACATAAGGGGGGGGGAAGCAAAAAGCAGAATTACTTTTGAAGTTTAGAATCCAGTTACATAGGACCCCTAAAAGACTGAGACTTAATCACAAGATTCCCTCCTCTCACATCCTTCAACATTTTACTAGTAAAGACCTGTTTATAGCAATTCCGTTTCCCAGACATGACAGGGATATAGGGATTATTAGACTAGGGATTTAAAACAACTATGATTAATATGCAAATGGATTTAATGGATAATCAGCAGCATTCAAAAAGAGATGGACTATGTAAGCAGAGAGACAGAAACCCTAAGAAAGAAGAAAAAATGATAGAGATAAAAATCATTGTAATAGAAATAAAGAATGCCATTGATGGACTTATTAATAGACTAGCACAGTTGAGGAAAAGACTGGTATTATTTAACTTCAAGACTTACTATAAAGTTACAGCAATCAAAGTGGTGTGGTATTGGTGAAAGAAAAAACAAATAAATCAATAAAAACAAACAGATATCCCAGAAACATACCTACATTATTATATTTAATTGATCTTTGAGAAAGAAACAAAGATAATACAGGGTCCAAAGATAATCTTTCCAACAAATGGCATTAAATTACCTAGACATATATACACACACAAAAGTTAATCTTACCCAAACCTTATGTCCTTCACAAAAAACTAATTGAAAATAAATACATATTTAAATACAAATACAAAACAATAAAACTCTGAGAAGATAACATAGGAAAAACCTAGATGATCTTAGGTATAGTCATAACTTTTTAAATACAATACTAAAGGCATGATCTAATAAAGAAATACTTGTTAAGATAGACTTTGGAGGAGCCTGCATCGCTCAGTTGGCTAACCTACTGCCTTTGGCTCAGGTCATGATCCCAGGTCCTGGAATGAAGCCCACATTGGGCCCCTTGCTCAGTGGTGAGCCTGCTTCTCCCTCTCCCTTTGCCTGCTATTCCACCTGCTTGTGCTCTCTTGCTCTCTCTTTCTCTCTGTCAAATAAATAAATACTTTTTTAAAAAAAAATGGACTTTGTTAAGTTTAAAAAAAATGCTACTTTATGAAAGACAATGTTAAGAGAATGAGAAGGCAAACACTAGAAGATAAAGTATTTGAAAAAGATACATCTGATAATGAATTGTTCTCCAAAATGCACAAAGAAAACTTAAAATTCAACAATAAGGAAAGAAATACCCCAGTTTAAAATGAGCCAATGTTATTAACAGATACCCCCAAAGAATATATATGGATAGTGAATAAACATATAAGAAGATGCTCCATATCAAATGTCATCAAGAAATGTAAATTAAAACAACAGTGAGCTACCGATCTACACCATTTAGAATGGGCATAAGCTGGAATACTGACAACACTAAATGAAAGAAGTAATAGGGACTCTCATATATTGCTTGTGGGAATGCAATATGATACAATCATTCTAGAATATCATTTGGCAGTTTCTTACAAAAGTAGACACATTTTTACCATACAACATTTATGCTTTTTGGTAATTATCCAAAGGAGTTGAAACTCATGTCCACACAAAAACTGGTGCATAGATATTTATAACAGCTTTGTTCATGATTGCCCAAACTTTGAAGAAAACAACATGTCCTTCAGTAGATGAGTGGATAAATAAACTGTTGCACATCCAGATAATGGAATATGATCCATTGTTTTAAAAATGAGATATTAAGCCATGAAAAGATATAGAGGAAACTTAAATGCCTATTACTCAGTGAAAGAAACCAATCTGCAAAAGGCAAAATTACAGAGATAGAAAGATTTCTGGTTGCCAACTGGGGTTGAGGGAATGATGAATAAGCAGAGCACAGAGGTTTTTTTTAAGGCAATGAAAACACTCTGGGTCAATCCTAATGATAAACAAATGTCATCATACACTTTTCTAAATTTATAGAACATATACCTTAAGAGTGAACCATACTGTAAACTATGGATTTTGGATGATAATGATGTGTCAATGTATTTCATTATAACAAATGTATCACTCTGGTGAGTGATGCTGATAATGGGGGAAGCTATATGCATGTGTGGGGGTAGGGAAATATAGGACTTCTCTTTACCTTCCTCTCAGTTTTGCAGTCATCTTAAAACTGCTCTAAAAAAAATAAAGTCATTAAAAAGAAAGAGATAAACTCCCTCAACACTGTTCTGTTGGTAAGTAAAGAGGACACAGAAACAGTTTATTTTACGTTGGAATCAATATTCTGTCATTATTCTATACAGCTACATAAACAAGGTGTTTCTTCTCAAGAATACAGAAATTTGATATAAATTACATTTTTTAGGATGTATCAAGATAGGTAATCTTTAGTGGATATTAGGTAACAATACTATAAACTAAACTTTATTATTGTAGAAAATTATTTAATAACAGTCAACACATATTTCTGATATTGATTCAAAGTAAAACAGTAAAATCATAAAAGCCAGTAATGAATCACTCATCACTACATCTATCCTCTTTTCAGTAGGATGTCACTACTTCTCTCATAAAGTAATGTTTTTATATCTCTACCTTTTTGGATCAATGATGGACTTTTAACTTGCTTTCATCAGGAAAATTTCACAAAAATCTGTCTTTAGTTCATGTCATGATCTCAGGGTTCTTGGGTTGAACCCCACATTGGGCGCCCTGCTCTGCAGGAAGTCTGCATCTCACTCTCCCTCTGCCCTTCCCCACTGTTCATGCTCTCTCTTTCTCTCTCTCTCAAATAAACAAAATATTTAAAAACAAACAAGCAAGGAAACAAAGCTCTGAGATGATTGAGTCTACATGCATTCCCAGTGGAGATCAGCAAAAGAGTCACCCAGAATGCCAATCTATAGAATCATGAGAAAAAATAAAACATGATGATTAAGCCGTAAAGAATTGGTTTGTTACATGATAAATTGTTGATGCAGTTATTTCATTTCCATAGTATATAGTTGTTTCAAATCACCATAATGTAGTACTAAATAGTAAAGTGTTACAAATTTTCCAATAAGAAGAACATAAATAAGTTAGCAATATATTGAACAAAGTTCGATGGCCAACTGCTAGGGAAAGAGTGTTTTTGTCATCAGCAAACACATTTTCTCTTCCTGAATATATAGGTCAGCTGTGTTTCCAAATAACAGTTCATATCATGGCATTTGTGACAAATAAAATCATAATTAACCAGTGAAATAAAAGTATAAATGACATGTTACTTCGAGGCTAAGGTAAGTTTCTTGTCTTTGCTTTCTCTTTTCCCCCTTGCTTCCAGTTGGGAAATCTGGAGATGTGTAGCCATGTATGGAAGATGCTATATTCAAAATTTGGGACAATCCTGCGTTTCTCAGTCACTGCTGGAAGAAAAGTCCCCCTTACTACCACCACAATACTAATCATATGCATAATAATGTACAGAAGCAATGGCTTGTTATTCTGTTAACCAACTGAAATAAGTGGTTTATTTTTTTCCTGACATATTGTACAGCCTGCCTAAAACATTCCTATTTGTGAATTAGCTCTCTCATATTTCATGTGGTTTATGTGGGGCTATTTTCCCTTCTTCTGTGGTGAATATATAACCCAGATTTGATCAGTAGAAGTCCATCTGTATCCCAGACACATTGAAGGATTCCAGAATGAAACTGAACCCAAGTGGGGCCAACTGACACATTCTCTGGGGCATGTATGCCAGAGTTATCAGAACAGCCTTTTCTCCAGCATTTTGAATTAGAAGTTGAATGGATGTTATAAATTGAAGTGGCTGACATCTAGCCTTCTGGGGCTAATGAAATAATGTGTTCTACAAAAGAATGAGGGGCAGCATGGAAACAAAAACAAAGTTGAGAGATATGGAAAGAAAGAAGTATTTCCCAAGAACATATTGTGAGGTTATAGTTTTAGTCATGCCTAAAGTCAAAACAGAACAGTCCTTCCTCTGGAATTTTAGTCAAGAGCTGGTTAATTTTATTTACCTGTTTTCTTTCAGATGTAAGTTAATTGGAACTGGATTTACCTTAGTTGCAAATAAAAGACTACATAGTGTTTATCATCCTTATTATTTTATATTTTATTGAATTTTATTCTAATGCAATAAGGAAAACAGTATAAACTTTGAAAGATAATTTATATATTAACATTTTATAACTCTTGACCTACAAAATTTGATTGTGTATAAATATATATATATATATATATAATTATTATATGGTATAGCTTAAACTAATGCAATGTTATATATCAATTATAACTTTAAACTGGACAATAAACATTATTGAATCGAAGAACAAATTATCCATTCTAATGAGAATTTGCAAAATTTGATGTTATAGCATACATATTCAAATAGCTAACTTGTGTTTTAAAAGAACTCAATTTAAAATATGCAAGCATGATTTTGTTTCTATTTCACCTCAATTGGTTTATCTAAATTAGTTATGATAGTTCCATTAATTTACCAGTGTGTGGTACAGGAGTGGGTCCTGTGACTATTTAGAAATGGCAAACACATCAATTCTGGAAAATAAGAGCTAAGAAGTTGGTTAGTTTTGGTCAGAGGATGGCCATTAAAAGTTTCTTCATTATAAAGAATGAAATAAATGCAGAGAGATGGAAGATGGAAGAGGAGTAGAAGATTCTAGTTTCCTGAATTCAGCTAGATAGCTATCAAAACTTTAGAACACCTGTGAACTCAACCAGAGATTTAAGAAAAGAATTGCTTCAAGTTTATAAATAGAAAAGTAACTACTTTTTGCAAGGCTAAACTGCAAAGAAATGAATCTGAGGTGATATATCAGAAGATAAACTGTGGGGTAGGGAGCTTCCATAAGCTGGCTACCAGAAAGTGATATAGCAGTGGGTCCCAAAATTTGGAACTTTTAGAAGTTGGCTCCAGTGACAGACATCCCTGCCTGAAAGATGCTTAGGTGGCAAAGTGGGGAAGTATCCTAGGTGGGACAGTGTGGTCTCAGGATCCCTGAGACAGAAAGATCAGGGGTGCCTGAGTGTGGCAGAGTTCCCAGGCATCAGAATGGGAAAGTCGGCTATAATCAGCAAGCCCATGAGTGGGCTTTCAGCTCAGTGTTGCCATAAGCTGGGAACTACAGTGCAATTGGACTGTTCTCCAAGGAGGGGCTTGGCAAGCAACAGAACTAGAGCGAGACCCCTGTTGCCACCTGGGAGGAGCAGTGCAGATCAATGCCACAGGAATTTGCAAAGTTTGGAGACTCAAAATTGGGTTCCATGCCTGAGATGAAAATGCTTGGTCACAGGCTGAGTCAAAACAGAATGCAGATGAACACTGGGAAGACAAAAGCAATTGACTGCTCTTCCCTGGGGGTCCAGTGAAGAGTGGGGATTGGAATCTTTCAGGTCCAAGGTTGGAAATCAGGCTGCCACCATTTTTATTTTTATCCTCTAAAGCAGTAACAGACTTCAGGGGAAAATGCTACATAGAACAATCCTGAGCTGTTTCCACTGAGCCTGGCCCCCTGGCAAGGGCAGTGCAATTCCCACCAGCAAAGAAACCTAAGAATCAATGCATCAGGCCTCTCCACCAGGAGATCAGCAAGGATGTCCATCTAAGACCAAATTTACTGATCACACAGAACAGTAAAACTCCAACACTAGGGGAAAATAGTATATAGAATTTGTGGTTTTCCCTCAGGATTCTTTAGCCTTTCAAATTCATTTTTTTTTCTTTTTCTTTTGCAACAAATTTTATTCTATCAACTATTTTTTTTTTTTTTAAGATTTTGTTTATTTGACAGAGAGAAACACAGCCAGAGAGGGAACACAAGCAGGGGGAGTGAGAGAGGGAGAAGCGGGCTTCCCGCTGAGCAGGGAGCCCAATGTGGGGCTTGATCCCAGGTCTCCGGGATCATGACCTGAGCTGAAGGCAGTCGCTTAACCAACTGAGCCACCCAGGCGCCCCTATCAACTCTTTTTAAAGTATTTTTAATTTTCATTTTTACAGTTACATTTTATACTTTCATTGTATTTAATTTTATTTATATATTTATTTTTTTCTCTCTTTACAATTT
Organism: Spilogale gracilis; assembly: GCA_004023965.1. Lineage (NCBI taxonomy): Eukaryota > Metazoa > Chordata > Mammalia > Carnivora > Mephitidae > Spilogale > Spilogale gracilis. The sequence goes on from PITA01006283.1 coordinate 57,913, forward strand.
TGGGATTTAGTTTCTTCTAACAAACAGACCAAAATACACCCAGAATCTTGTGTATGGCTCTGTTCTGTTCACCTGTCTGATTATATTTTTTTTCTTGTCGCTTTTGAATTTCCATCTTTATAGTTACAGTCCATCCTTTCATTAGAGTTAATTTTATTTTTGTATGCACGCACACACAATCTAGTTTTCTAACAGACCAAAATACAACCAGGATCTAGTGATCTAGTGTATTGCTCTATTTTGTTCACCTGATTATTAATTTTCTCTCTCTCTCTCTCTCTCTCTTCTCTCTCTCTCTCTGTCAGTTTCTGGTCTTTCTGATTTGTTCAGTGTATAATATTCTGGGGTCGTTGTTGTTATTTTAGTATTTGGTTCTCTTGTTCATCTGTTCTTCTCTGGACAAATTGACAAGATGGAAAAATTCACTTCAAAAAAGAAAACAAGGGCAGTACTGACTGCCAATCAGTAAGGATATAAGTAAGATGATGGAACTTGAGTTCAGAATAAACTTTATAAAACCCTAGCGGGGCTTAAAAGAAACATAAAGAACTCTAGAGAACCCCTTTCTTTAGAAATAAAGGAACTAAAATCCAACCAGGTTAAAATAAAAAAGGCTATTAATAAATGCATAAAAATGGTCTCTAATTTCTATGATAAATGAGGCAGAAGAAAAGATTAGTGATATAGAAGAAAAAATGATGAAGAACAAAGAAGCTGAGAAAAAGAAAGATAAACTACTACTGGGTCACAAAGGGAGAATTGGAAAGATAAGCGATACCATAAAGCAAAAACAATTTTAAAATAACTAAGGTCCCACAAGAAGAGGAAAGAGAGGAGGTGCAGAATGCATATTTGAGCAAATTATAGCTGAAAACTACCTTAATCTGGGAAGGAAACAGGCATGCATTCAAGTCAAGGAGGCACAGAGAACCTTCCTCAAAATCAATAAATAGGACAACACATTGACATATAATAGTGAAGATTGCCCATTTCAGAGACAAAAAGAAAATCCTAAAGCAGCTTGGGCCAAGAGGTCCTTAACCTACAAGGGTAGAAACATAAGAGTGGCTACAGACCTATCCATAGAGAAAGGACACAAATAAATAAAATCATAAATTAAAGAGGAGAGGTAACAACCAACACCAAAGAAATACTATTATAAGAACTATATGCCAACAAATTAGTCAATTTGGAAGAAATGGATGCATTCCTAGAAATGTAGAAACTACCAAAACTGAAAGAGGAAGACTAAAAACCTGAAAAGACATATAACCAGCAAGGAAATTATAGCAGTAATAAAAATCGCCCAACGTCAGGCACCTGGGTACCTTAGTTGCTAAGCATCTGCCTTCAGCTTAGGTCATTATCTCAAGGTCCTGAGATTGAGCCCTGCCCTGCATTGTGCTCCTTGTTGAAGAGGGAACCTTCTTCTCCCTCTCCTTCTGCCCCTAACCTCCCACTTCTGCTCTCTCTTTTTTTTCCTCTCAAATAAATAAATAAAATCTTAAAAAAAAAAAAATTTCCCAACAAACAAGAGACCAGGGCTGGATGGCTTCCCAAGGGGTTCTACCAAACATTTAAGGAAGAATTAATACCTATTCTTCTGAAGCTGTCTCAAAGAATAGAAAAGAAAGGAAAACCCAAAGTATTTCTATGAGGCCAACATAACCTTGATACCAAAACCAAAGACCCCATAAAAAAGGAGAATTATAGACCAATATCCTTAATGAACATGGATGCAAAAATTCACACCAAAATATTAGCCACAGGATCCAACAGTGCTTTAAAATGATTAGTCACCATTACCAATTGGGATTTATTCCTGTGCTTCAACGGTGGTTCAACATTCACAAATCAATATGATAAACTGCATTAAGAAAAGAAAGGTGGTGGGTATTGAGGGCACATATTGCATGGAGCCCTGAGTGTGGGGTATAAACAGTGAATTTAGAACATTGAAAAAATAAAAAAAATAAAAGAGAAACCAGAGGCCTACTATATCTTTGGTGAACATAGATGGAAAAATTCTCAATAAAAACTAGCAAATAAAAAAAAAAAAGAAAGAAAGAAAAAATAAAAGAAAATAAAGGACAAAACAATATGATCCTCTCAATTGATGCAGAAAAATATTTGACAAAATACAGTATCCTTTCTTGATTAAAACTCTCCACAATGTAGGGATAGGAGGAACATACCTCAAATTCATAAAAGCCATCATGAAAAGCCCACAGTGAATATCATTCTCACTGGAGAGAAACTAAAGGCTTTCCTCTAAGGCTAGGAGCTAAACAGGCATGTTCACTCCCACCACTGTTTTTCAACATAGTACTAGAAGTTCTAGCCTCAGAGAACATAAAGAAATAAAGGCATCTGAATCAGCAAAAAAGAAGTTTCAAGCTCTCACTTCTCACAGATGACATGATACTCTATACGGATAACCCAAAAACTACTGAAAATTGCTAGAACTCATACAGGAGTTCAGCAACATAGCAGGATATAAAATCAATGCACAGAAATCAGTTACGTTACTATAGACTAACAATAAGACAAAAGAAAGAGAAATTAAGGAGTTGATCCCATTTACAATTGCACCCAAAACCATAATAAACCTAGTAATAAACCTAACTAAAGAGGCAAAGTATCTGTACTCTGAAAACTACAGAATACTTGGGAAAGAAATTGAGGAAGACACAAAGAAATGGAACAAATATTCCTTGCTCAGAGATTGGAAGAAAAAGTATTGTTAAAATGTCTCTCCTACCTAGAGCAATGTATATATTCAATGCAATCCCTATCAAAATAACATCAAATTTTTTTCACAGAGGTGGAGGAGATAATTGTAAAATTTGTATGAAACCAGAAAAGACCCTGAATAGCAAGAGGAAGGTTGAAATAGAAAATCAAACCTGGTGGCATCACAACTCCAGACTTCAAGCTCTATTACAAAGCTGTAATCATCAAGACAGTATGGTACTGACATAAAAACAGACATAGAGATCTATAGAATAGAACAGAGAACCCAGAAATGGACCCTCAATTCCGTGGTCAACTGATCATTGACAAAGCCAGAAAGAATATCCAATGGAAAAAGCATAGTCTCTTTAATAATAATGTTGGGAAAATTGGATAGCCACATGCAGAAATATGAAACTGGATCTTCTTACATCATACACAAAGATAAACTCAAAATGGACAAAAGACCTCAATGTAAGACAGGAATCCATCAAAATCCTAGAGGGGAAACAGGGGAACCTTTTTGACCTTGGACACAGCAACTTCTTTCTAGACACATCTTCAAAGGCAAGGGAAACAAAAGCAAAAATGAATTATTGGGACTTCATCAAGATAAAAAGCTTTGGTACAACAAAGGAAATAGTCAACAAAACCAAAAGACAAACAATAGAATAGGAGAAGATATTTGCAAATGTCTTATCAGATAGATGGCTAGTGTCCACAATTTATAATGAACTTATCAAGCTCAACACCCCAAAAAGCAATAATCCAGTCAAGAAAGGGGAAGAAGACATGAACAGACACTTACCCAAAGAATACATACAAATGACAACAGACACATGAAAAAAAGTTCAACATCACTTGGCACCAGGGAAATACAAATTAAAACCACAATGTGATAGCACTGAACACCAGTCAGAATGGCTATAATTAATAAGACAAGAAAGAACAAATGTTGGTGAGGATGCAGAAAAAGAGTAACTTTCTTACACTGTTGGTGAGAATGCAACTTGGGACAGCTACACTGGAAAACAATATGAAATTTCCTAAAAGATGTTAAAATAGAGCTACCCTAAGACCCAGCAACTTCCCTACTAATTATTTACCCTAAAGATACAAATGCAGTGATCCAAAGGGGCATCTGCATCCCAATGTTCATAGCAACTATGTCCACAATAACCAAACTATGGAAAGAGACAAGATGTCCAATAGCAGATAAATGGATAAAGAAAATGTGGTTTATATATAAAATGGAATATTACTCAGCCATCAAAAAATGAAATCTAGTCATTTGCTACAATGTGAATGGAACTAGAGGGTATTATGCTAAGTGAAATATGTCAATCAGAGAAAGATAATTATATGATTTTACCCTTATATGAAATTTAAAAAACAAAACAGAGGAGCATAGGGGAAGGCAGGGAAAAATAAAATAAGGGGAAATCAGAGAAGGAGACAAACCATAAGAGACTTTGAATCATAGGAAACAAAATGAGGGTTGCTGGAGGGGTGGGGGTGGGTGAATGGGATAACAGGTGATAGACATTTAGGAGGACACAGGATATAATGAGCATTGGGTATTATATGAGACTGATGAATCACTGAATTCTATCTCTGAAACTAATACACTATGTTAATTAAATGAATTTAAATAAATTAAATACCAAGAAAAGGAAATTAAAAAAACGTTGACTATATTTAATAATAACATATATATTTGAAAATTGCTAAGAGAGTAGTTATTAAAAATTCTCATCAAAGGAAAAATTTTGTAAGTATATATGGTGACAATGTTAACTAGGTTTATTGCTGTGATTGTTTTGCAATATGTATAAATAGGGAATCATATTGTACACCTGAAACCAACATGTTAGTTAGAAACTAATATGTTGTATGTCAATGATTTTTCAATAAAAACATTAAAAACAAACAAGCAAAAAAAAAAAAAAAAAAGAAAGAAACCAGCAACATGAAAGAATGAAATAAATACAGAGATAGTCTCTCAAGTTTTTCTGCATGGAAATGACTGTTAGTACCAGACTGAAGAGAAATAAATTTCAAGAAAGAATTTATTCATAATACCATTGACTAGTTGTTTTCTACATACCTGAAACCTCTATTGCCTCAGACTTTCCTGCTTTTTGTTTGTTTGTTTTGTCTTCCCTTATCCTATTGTGGGTAATTTTAGGCAGCTTCCACCCAAAATTTTGTCAGAGATTTACTTCAAGTATATTTGACTATGGATACACCAACACAATATTTTGGGTATATTTAAAGGTGGGCTCAGAATAATGGGTTCTTAGAGAGACACTTTGGAGACAGCTGTGAGATTTAAAATCTTTCTTTTTTTTTATCTGAGTTTAGTTATTTTAAGACTGTATGTAAAAAAAAGTAGGGGTGTTCTTGGCTGTTTTAGCTGTGATTCTTTTTTTTTTTTTAAAGATTTTGTTTATTTATTGACAGAGAGAAACACAGCTAGAGAGGAAACACAAGCAGAAGTACTGAGAGAGGGAGAAGCAGGCCTCCCGCCGAGCGCCGAGCAGGAAGCCCGATATGGGGCTCAATCCTGGGTCTCCAGGATCATGACCTGAGCTGAAAGCAGTCGCTTAACCAACTGAGCCACCCAGGCGCCCCTGTTTTAGCTGTGATTCTTGATCACGGGGTTGTGAGTTCAAGTCCCACATTAAATGTAGAATTTACATAAAAAAATAAAAAAAAAAACTGGATATTATAGGAAAGAATCATACTTGCTTGACATTACTAATGTTAGTCCACAAAACACAGTAAATTAAAAAAAAAAACACTAATGACATCAACACATGTTTGCACTTCAATGCTTTATTTTACTTTCAACATCCATAGAAGTTCAAAGAAATATAGTTAAAGTATGCCACAGTAGAAATAGATCAAAAAATGAAAAAAAAAAAAAAAAAACTTAGAGATACTCCTGCTTTTATAAAAATTTTCAGTATCCTACACTCAAGATTACTGAATAACATAGAACCTGTAGACTGACCCATAGATGAAGACCTGTCTCAGTATCCTATAGTGAATGGATGGTACTGAGAATTAAGACTGGAATTCACATGCTGCATTCAGAAGCCAGATTTTGTCTGCTTGGGGCATTATAAAGGAGGCTTGCCATTTTGGATTATGTAAATGTAATCTGTTTAGGGGTTATAAAGAGTCAATACTAGACATTTGAATAACAGGTAGGTACCAGCTGAGTTAATGGAATCAAAGGAAAGGGGAGAACAAAATTGGCAAATAACATAAAAGGAAGAAACACATGTGAGAAGTTGTGAGTAACGCAAATATTTCTTCTTGGGAGAAACAGATTTTAGAACATGGAACTTATGTAGGAGATAGGATGGTAGTAAGGACCACTAAATGAAAAGTTAGCATATTAAAAATTCAGCAGTTTCTCACAACTATGTCAGAGAATTAGCTGGAATTAGCCATTTAACAGATTTATCTGAGAAAAAATCATAGAGGTATTCTATTATTATCCTTGTGCTCTCCTATTGAATCTTGTGTAGATGGTGTCTCTTTCTGGCCTAAACATAATTTTTGCACCTTTAAAATAGAAACTGTAGCAAAAGTCTATATTCAAAGAGTCTAGAGATTAAAGTGTTATTCATTACCTTATATAAAGCAAAATCTACTAAAAAGTCTCTTTCTGAATATAAACACTAATATTAAACAGCAAGCAAACAAAACATCTGAACACTTGTTTGTTAAGGAACTCTGCCAGCAATACAGGTACAATCTTTTTAGGATAACGTGAAATGTATCTTTATGAGAAGCACATACATCGATTTTGATGTGACTTTCTTCAAAGCAATAGGTATAACAGACACTATTGGTGTCCCATCCATATCCCTTTGGCTCACTCCAGAGGTGGCCAGGTTGACAGAACACCTTATCTACTAGAGGACAGCCATTCTCTCCCCTTGTTCACTTTAGAGCTTGTCTCAGATTCCCATGAACATAATAGCCATGTTGCAAGAGTAGAGGCTGTGAACTAGCCCAACACCATGGACTTCTCACAAAGTCTGATTTAACTAGCTCACTGCTGATGTCCAAACTTTCTACATCAAAGCACAACAGGAAGCTTCAACACAGTGCCATTCCTCAAGAAACCAAGCAGTCACTTGGTGCCAAGTTGATTGAATCTGTTGTCTTAGTACTGGAGAGCATAACAAAATGTTATTACTGCGGTTAATGTGTCTTCTGAATATGGATTGCCTATCTTGACTACAGTGCCTCAGCTCTCAATGTGTTGAGGATTATTCCTGTGGTAGAAACTCTCACACCCAAGTAGAAATTCTATGATTACTAGTTAAAATGTGAAAATGTGACCCGATCTCTTTGTTACTTTAATTCTTTACAAATTCAACAAAAACAAACAAAAAACCTCCAAGAAACAGAACACACCATTCCTATTTTTTCAAAATACTATTATTGAGAAATACTGAAACACTGTACAATCAATAAAAAGCCACTTTGCTGTAAAAGATTTTAGTATATATATTTGGTGGTAGAAATTGGATAATGCTTCTTCTATATAAATATTTCACCCATCTAGAATTGGGTTAAGTGAGCTTAATAGAGCTAAAAAAAAGCCTAGTAATCAAATTTGTGATTATAATATTTAATTATGACAATTGTTTACCCAGCACCTGTAATGTGTTTAGAAGGCACTCTGAACCCTACTATTTTTTTCATTATTTCTAAGTTTGATCAAACTGTTTTGTTAAATGAATTAATAATACTCAGATTTTTATTATGATAAAAAGACTGTCAATTCTCATTTTTATCAATGAGATTTTGAAGCCCTAAAAGTGGTTCAGATAATATGAACACTAAAGATACATTTACTTTTTTTTGTAATTTATATTAGCCATGTATCCTTGTTCTATTGATTTTCAATTTCAAACCAAGTTACATAAATAAGTGGCAGAAAAATAAGGAGAAAAGGTCATGATTGACACAAGATAACATTATAATTAAAATTAAAATGTGTACTTTTCAAGAAGGAGCAATAATTATTTGTGTAAGTTCACAGATATATTTGGAACTAAATAATTTGCTATCTGGACAAAATTATACATCAACCATTATACATCTCCATTTGACTCCTTATATATTTTAATTCCCTTTCAAAAGTCCTCATTTTTTCATTAGTTTTCTCTATGTTTTCCATTAATTATTGAATATATTATATTAATTATAGTTATTTGAAAGTCCTTTTCTGATAATCTAATAATGATAACACATGTTGCTTTTAATATATTTTATTCTTTTTAAACTATTGAATAATCTGATTATATTAAGGTTTACTTTCATGCTTTCTTAGGTATAGAATATTTAGTTTTGACTTCCTTGTAGTATGAATACTTTACTAATAGTAGTCTCAGTTGAAAGCCTGGAGTAGACACAGCGACTCAACACAGTAGATAAAAAGAAAAGTAAAATATAAAATTTCCTTTTTATGAACTTTTATTCCAAATTTTCTATTATAAAAATATTAATATTTTATAACACTAAACAATAAATGTTAACAAAACAAACATGCAAGACCAATGGTATCAAAAACAGAAGGTAAATAAAGATGAAAACTATGAAATACATGGGTAAGACAATACAGAAAGAATTTATAACCTTGAAGAATGTAGTCAGTCAGAAGGTAATGTTGGAATTATTAAAGATAGCAAGGGCTGTGTGAAAATTCTAGTTTTGAGCCAAAGCTACTAATGCATGCAAATTTTTCCTATACGTAAACTTCTGCATTAAAAGATATCTATTTGGGTTTGGAACTAGAAAATTTTAATTTAATGAAACTGTGTAACATCTAAGTGACCAGAATATTCTGAGAGGCTTATTTCTTATTTCATCTCCAAATCAAACTAAGCTGCATTATGACTTCCAAGACATGTTAGAGTTTTGTTAGTTTACTTTCTTGATAGTCCCTAGGCGCTTTTCTGCAGGATATTAAAAATCAAGATAATTATTTATACCAGATCTGGAATATTTTAATGTTAAATTATCCCTCTTTTCACATTATAAATCTAGGTGATTATATTATTTTTAGTAGTTTTTTAATTTATTTGAATATCTTAATGCTGACATTTTATTGAAAAATTCCCATTTATATTGCAAGGTGAGAGTGGCATGGATTTCTTTTATGATTCTCTTTTTTCAGGTTTTTGGATCATGAAGATACTAACTTACAAAAATATTGTAAGTAACAAAAATATTCCTTTTATCCCTAAGCTCTGAAAAATTTTAAATGGCTAGTTTTGTTTAGGCCTTTCAAATTTGAATTTATCAACATGTTAATCAATATAAAGGAGGTATATTCCCTTGGGGATTCTTTGTTACCTTTATCGATGGATCCATAATTATTAATTAATATAAGACAACACTTATACTTGTTCTTGAATCTACTTTGGTAGTTTATGTTAATTGCTTGAATGGAAATTTTAGGATATGTCACAAGTAATTACATATATATATATATAAATATAAATTTTAGGATATGTCATAAGTAATTATATATATAATTTAGGATATGCCATAAGTAATTTTATATATTATATTATATATATATATATTTTATGTTATTAGGATATGTCATAAGTAGTTATATATATATATATATATAATCACTCACTATTCGTATTTTGTAACTTTTCCTAATTATTTACTGATAAAGTCTCACTCTCATTCTTAGAATATAAGCACTTTTTTTCCTGATTTGCCTTATTGTATTAAGATCAATTTTTCAAATTCTTGCATTTATTCCTCATTTACAATGTTTCCTTCTACTATGATGTCATTTTTTTTTTCTCCTATGTCCCTTCCCTAGGACTTTCTCCATTTTTTTTCTCTTTTTCTATTTTGTTGAGTTGAAATAAGTTTATTTCTCATAATATTGTTGTTGATTATGTTTAAATACATAATCTTATAAGTTTTCCCTGAGTATAGCTTTGATTGTATTACATAAAGATTGATGAAGTGCTAGAGTTAATACATTCTAAAGTAGAGCATATAAACAAATTTCATTTTTATCTTTAAAGATATTTTGAGAATGAATTTTTTAGTTTCATCATTTTCTTTTTAAAAATATCACATTTTTATGTATTTGTGGGATGTGTGTGTATGTATATTTGGACATCTAATTTTAGTTCCTTTTCACAAATTTTTCTGTTTTAAGAAACTGCCATTTTAATAAGAAAAGTGTAATATAATTGGATACTTTTTAATATACAGAGAATCTGCTTTTTTATCTGGGAAATGAGTATTCATAAATGTTTTATTTCCAACAAAAAAATTTAATTTCTAAATACAAAACTATGAGACACATTTTATGATGGCGCCATTAATTACATATATAATTTTCTTTGTTTACTTCCTCTGGTAAAAGTTGAAGAAAATGTTTTTAAATTCCCATTAATGGGCGCCTGGGTGGCTCAGTGGGTTAAAGCCTCTGCTTTCAGCTCAGGTCATGATCTCAGGGTCCTGGGATAGAGGCCCACATCGGGCTCTCTGTTCAGTAGGGAGCCTACTTCCTCCTCCCTCTCTACTTGCCTTTCTACCTACTTGTGATCTCTCTGTCAAATAAATAAATACAATCTTTAAAAAAATAAAAAAAATAAATTCTCATTAAAATTATATTTTTAAAAGATTATTTTCCCTTAAAGTTATTAATTATTAATGTAGCATTTATTGAGCTTCTCACAGGAAAAGAACTAATCAATATATCAGCCGTCATGGAAATTTCATTCTAGTAAGACTTACCCTTAAGTTCCAGAAATACCAAAGTTTCAAGAGTCTGACATATAGAAGACATTTAATAACATTTTTGCTTGAAGGAATGAATGAATAAATAAACAAATATATCTCAATGCCATAGTACTCCACCATTATCCCCCCTCAAATTAGCACATCATTATTGCATATACCTTTTATCAATAATGTTAGGGAAGGAAACATTTATCCCTTTATGGAAATACCCCAGTCTTCTCTTTCCCCTTTACTATGCGTTCCCTGTAGCAGGTATGGTATTTCATTAGTGTATTTGGATTACGGAACTTGGCAGGAGCAGCTCTGTTTCTTCCTCTCTCTCTCCTCCTTAGAAGACAGCTTGTCTTCATAGAGGTTTATTTTATGATCTTTGCCTTATGGCATTGTACAGTGACAAGTGTTGTGTGTGTAATGCCTGTAGATTTCCTACTTGGATATGACTGTGAGTTTGGGAAAGTAGAGACTAAGAGTAAATCAGTGTAATCCAGAATGCCCATTTTTGTTGTATCTGTAAGTCACATCTTCCAATAATGCTCATCAGTAATAAAGCTGATATTCTCATATCTATCACCTGAGTGTCTTTCTCAATTGGTTCAGATTCTTGTGAAGTATGGGGGTCTTATTTATTTATACTCAAAAATCATGTAGTCACTCTCTGTGTCTTAGCATGGGTTCACTCTTGTTTTAACATGGTTCCTTGAAGCAGATACTGAGATGAACAATTTTGTATCAAACGTTTATAGGGGAGTATTCTCAGTGATATGCCAGGATGAAAGAGAATGTCAGGGTATGGTCAAGATTAGCATGAATTCACAATGCAATTGTAGCTGGGGCCTCAGCCAATCCTGAAGAGGCTCTGGACCTTGAGTGCTCAAAGTTGTCCCATATTGAGACAAGGAAGTTAAGCATTTTACACCTCAGCCAGTCAATGACAATCAGCTACCTCTAAGAATGGACATAATTGAACAAAGCAGTTCTCTGCAGTTGAGGTGAGAAGAACTAGCAAAAGGATAAAAATATATCATTTAAAAGGGATTTAAATGATATATTTTTTCCAATTTCTAATGATGAACCCATAAGTGAGAAATTAGAAAATTATACTCACAGGAATTGTGAGAAAGATGGGTTTGAAGTAAAGGGGATTTGAGTGGAGCTTCCCAAAATCAAGTAAATTTCATGATTTTGCTATAATTTGAATATTAATATTGTTATCCTTGATTTCCATTTGAAAATTTGCCTGAAGTATATGTGGAAAATATATATCTGAAAAAATTTCCTTATCATTTGTGCAGTGTTTCTTTTATAAGGAGACTATCATGTATTTTTTTGATAGTTTATTGATATTTAATATAAATAAACATGGAAAAGCACATACATCACAAATTGACAGCAAGTGAAATTATGTATAATATATATGTATATTATGTATATAGGCATAATCCACATTAAAAAATAATTTTAACAGTAATAGAGAAACTCTCCTAATCTCTTCTTCACAACCTTACTTTTTTTTAATTCTTGTTTTATTGTTAATATAAATTAAATGATATCTGCTTTTAAAAAGTTCTGTAGTTTTGGTTTATACATTTCTCTATCTTTGACTCAATATTGCACAACTTAAGGACTATAAACTTGTAATTATTTTTGCTTGATATCTTGCAAAAATACTTCAATTTCAATTTTTTCAGTACTGTCTTGAGCCTTCTTAACTCATTGTATTAAAAATGTATTGAGTTATAATAACATCATTCTTGCTAGTCCACAAAATATGTCTTAGCTTGACAAATTTTAAATATGAATATACTCATGTTACCATACTCACATCATGATATAAAGCATCTCCTAGATAGATTAGAGCTCTGTGTTTTTTTAATCATTAATATTATTATTAGGGGAGAAACAAGTAAGAATATTTACTATGAACATTTTAGTCCTCTAATTGGATATTTGGTTAACTTACAGTCTATGTGATTGTTGTTATAATTGGATTCGTTTTCACAATCTCACCATGTGTACTTAATTTGACCTAATGCTATTACATCACTGCTTTTCTGAGCACTCACCTTTTTTATGATTATGTATTTTTTCATTTTTTAACTTCCTCTCTTTTAAATTATATATTTTTATCCTTTTGCTTGTTCTTCAGTGGTTATCTTAGAGATAGCAAATTGTACATTTGGGTTACTAAATACAAATTGCCATCTTCACCATCCTAGAAAATAAGAACTTTCAAATGTATATATCATCCTTAACTTTTTTTCCTTCCTCTTATGGTTTTAATTCTATATATACTTTAACTCTCACAGGTTATTGTTATTTTATTTTAATGGCAAATTTTTATTATATTTATAGGCATATTTACTCTTCATAGTGTCATACCTTCTTAGAATTAATAACTTCTTATAGAATAATTCTTTGCTTAAAAATTTTTAGTATTTCTTTCAGTACATGAACGCTAATGGTAAATTCTATCATTTCTTCTGATCTAAAAATACCTTTATGTCCCTTCATTATTGAAAGACACATTCACTTATTTAATTCAAGCGCTTTGAAGAAAGCATTCCATTTACTGTGATTTCCATAATTTCTGTGAAGAATCAGCTATAAATCCAATTGTTCCTTCTTTAATAAGAATGAATCTTTTGTTGTGGTCTGGCTTCTTTGAAGATTTGCTTTTGTTTTACTCTGATATGCCTAGCTATGGTTTTCTTTTAATTTATATCATATGGGGTTTATAAATCTTTACTATGCTTAGACTTATACCTACTCACAGTTATAATTTTCAAGTGTCTTGAGAAATTTGTTGCATGTCTAAGACCATCACATCACTATTTTTTCCCTTCATTTTAAAATACCATCAACAAACTTCGATTTTTTATGATCCAAGAACTAAACTCTGCCTGAATAAAACACAGATTTTTGGTGTATTGTTCTGGCCTCCAAATCAACAAATTCTTCAGGGAAAAATTCTGTTTTTGAATATCTCTTTACCTTCCAGTTTTCCTCACCTTCCCCGAATCTTCACCTCTATTATAGTAATGGCTTTAGTAGTTCTAGGATCTAAGCTCTAAAGAATATTTAGTTTTAATTACCAGTGTTTTCTAGTTAGTAGGAGGAAGGATCTGTCACATGTTTCTTCAAAAGCAACATGCACACAGATTCATTCTGTTTTTCTTAAACATTCAGACTCATAACTGTACCAGAAGCCACACTTTCAACCACTTTACTTTGAAGGATATACACAAGAAAAATAGCATTCTAGTAGGATGATGTCAGGACATCTCACTCAACAGCAGGATTACTTAAGGCAGTTCAGATGCAGATGTCCACATATGTACAAGGAGAGGTCCTACACATCGCATAAATGCAAGGGTTGACCTAACTTAAATGTCACTAAAGGCTCCATGTTCCACAGAGCCAATATCTTTGCTAATAATTTTACAGGCCTAGCTTTCAGTGTCTCTACAAATGATAGTCTGGTTATAAGAATAGAGTGCATAACATCTTATATTTGTATTTTATTTATAAATCTTCCCATTCTACATGTGATTTACCAATAAAGAAGTATTTATGTTATAAGCAATGCTATATTAATATATATTAAAATATATTACTATATTTTGACACATATTATCTTAGGTTACCAAGAGAATAGAGATAAAGAATTTAACCAAAGATTGGATTTGCATAAAGCAGGGGGAAAGACTATAGTCTAGTCAGAAGTAGAATTTGATATGGGCCCCTGAGTGGCTCAGTGGGTTAAAGCCTCTGCCTTCAGCTCAGGTCATGATCTCAGCATCCTGAGACTGAGGCCTGCATTGGGCTCTTTGCTCATTAGGGAGCCTGCTTCCTCCTGTCTCTCTGCCTGCCTCTCTGCCTGCCTGTGATCTCTCTCTGTGTGTCAAATAAATAAAACAAAACAAAAAAAAAGAAGTGGAATTTGATAATTGACTTTTAGTGTTACCTCATATATTTTAAAATGAGACAAAAGTGGGCATTGCTAATGAGTGGTATAACTCATGTTAGTTCTTTCATATAGGTTATTATTTAGGTTTTCAATGTCTTCACTATATTTTTTTCCTTTCTGAAATGTTGCTGTAATGCTCTGATTTTCTTTATTCTTTTTGTTTGTTTTTCTCTAATTAACTGGTAGTTATCTACATGATTATTTTTATTTTTATAATTGTCACTTAAAAAATACAATTGTCACGTTAAAAAATAAAAATATAAAATACAAATATATCTTATACCTTTAGCAACATCTATATTCTTTATTAATATGAAAATTTAGAACTCTAAGACTTTAAAATATAGCATTTAAAATTATAAAGCATATTAAACCATACTACAAAACATTTAAAACTAAACATCCTGTAATAACTGCTCCAGCTAAATTTCAAAAGTTTTGACAGGTCATATTTTTATTATTATTTGTTCTATATGTATATATTTTAAAGATTTTACTTATTTATTTGACAGAAAGAAACACATCTAGGTGGGAACACAAGCAGGGGGAGTGAGAGAGGGAGAAGCAGGCTTCTCAATGATCAGGGAGCCCCATGTGGGGATCAACCCCAGGACTCTGGGATCATGACCTGAGCAGAAGACAGACGCTTAATGACTGAGCCACCCAGGCGCCCCCAGTTCAATATATTTTTAAATTTTCACAGTAATTTCTTCTTTGACTCATCCCATGGACCATTTAGAAGTATATTGTTTAGAATATACAATATAATATTTATAATTAATTATAACCCTAATATTTAGATTTTTGGACCTTTTGATTTTGTTATTGGGTTTTATAGCAAAATCTATTCTGATAAAAAAAATCTTGTTTATTGTCGGGGACGGTGCATGATCCGCCCTTCCCTCCATGCCCAAGCCACCAGAAATTCTGGTGGAAGTACCTGTGAATGTGAATGAAAGCCCAGAGGGGATTTCCCCGCTTAGAATCCGAAAAGCCACATACCCTGTGGGTCAGGGCAATATGTCCTTTGTGTGCTTATTCAAGACATATAGTTCCATTTAATCGTTCTCCCAGTAATCATATCTCTGTATCTCTTATTTGTATTTCTTGATCTTTGTGCCTCAATGGTCTCAACTTCTGTGAGTTAAAGCAATCACTCTGTACCCTGCAGTAACAATACTAATCCTATCTCTAGGGTGGGTGCAAAAGCAGTTAAAGATTTAACTGTACCACCCAACTTCCTCACTTGGGAATAATAAAAGACTGGGACCCTTGACAGTCAAGAGAGATGTGGAGAGAAACTGAGAGACAGAGAGACAAAGCCATAAGACAGAGAGAGACTGAGAGCGGACTGAGAGACAGAGAGATAAAGGCAGAGGGCCTGCAAGGAAGCAGCAAGAAAGCCTGCAGAGAGAGACTGAGAGGTAAAGGCAGAGGGCCTGCAAGGAAGCAGCAAGAAAGCCTGCAGAGAGAGACTGAGAGGTAAAGGCAGAGGGCCTGCGAGGAAGCAGCAAGAGAGCCTTAGAGGAGAGAGCAGGAGAGCTGGCAAACAGCAAGAGATCCTGCTTTGACAGACCTCCCGGCTCGGGTGTGTTTTTGGCTGCCAACACTCATCATCCTGCTCGACCCCACCTTTTTCACCTGGTTGGACCAGGGGAGAAACCCCAAACCTCGTAGCCCAGGAAGGAGCTACAGTTTATTATTTTCATCAACTGATATTTTGATCAGTTTGGCTCTAGGGTCAATAATATGATTGTTTTGATAACTAATCTATGGACAGTTGAAAAGAATATACTTCATGCACTTACAGTGATCATGTATCATTTATGCCAGTATTTTTAATAATATCATTCACAATATCTATCCTTAACTGATTCTATTCTTTGTGTCTCTATTATCAATTATTGATACATATATTAAAAAAAATAAACTATGATTTTAGATTTGCTATGTTTTTCTTTTTATTCTCCAAAGAAGCTGAGATAGCCTAGGGAGTATTGAGGGAGAAGAAACAATTCTTAGGACAAAAATACAAGACAAACAAACAAACAAAAAAAACCAACTGATACCATTCTTTGTATTTATTGGAGTTTTTCAAATATAGGGTCTAGCTATAGAAGGGAAAATCAATAATTCAAATGAAATTTGAGATTTTCTGTTTTAATACATTGGACTAGATATATTAATTACTGAATTAAGGCAGTTTTTTAAACTGAAAATTATAGAAAGACTTTTTATTTCATAAGAGTTAGAAAATTCATAAATCTTGCTCTAATTTTATTCAAAAATAAGTAAAAATTAGCCCCCTGGGACATCACAGACTTATATATGGCATAGAGTCTATAAAATAAAGTTATTCAGCTCATTTGATACAGTGATCATCTTACTAAAACTGATAGATATCTATATCTTCACCTTATTTGAACTTTCATGACATAGATTGAGTTGGCAATTTTTCTCTTAATAAACAATGCCACAGTCTCCGGATTTTTCTCTAATAACTCCAGCCCAATCTCCTTTTATCTCAACTAAAGAGTTTTTTGAAGATAATAATTGTTTTCTTGCTTAGTGCTGTAATCTCAGTTCTAGGATTTATCTGGCAGAAAATAAATACTCATAAAATATTTCCTGAGAAGCAGCCTCAGTGACAGGTTAACTATTAGAGTTTTTCAAACTTAGATATTGGATCTTATTCTCTACTCACTTATGTCTTTACCCTACATGTATGAAACCTATGGTGCTATATCTTACATATGTTGATTTTTCTTATAACTTATTTTTTTTTCTGATAGCATAACTGAAACTGAGCATCTTAACTTTAACATTTTATGATGGTTTTTGGCCAAACCCACTGGATTGTTTCTTGTAATGTAATGGAAATCTGATTATATATACTCACAAAGTGCTTGGTCATAACTACAAGAAAATCCAAGTATGACATGCCGTCATTAATGAATAATCTATGAACAATGCAGCAAATTTAAGCTATTGGTCAATAACAAATTGAACTATAAACTCAAATGTAACACAAGTTATTAACTAGTTTTTTAAAAAAGTAGAGTGAATTGAAATTCTACTTAGAATATTCTAATTCTGATTTGAAATCTCTAAATTGAATATAATTCAAATTTGAAAAATTCTAATTTAAATTCTAGTTTTAATTTTAAATTCAATTCTAATTTGACTATTTCATCAACTTTTATTTTTTCTTCTTAACTATTCTTATTTGTCTTTCTAATTAGATGTATATTAGATCTCTCTTTCATATAGACTAGTTATTGGCTCAGTTATTCTGTTATCATACTCTTAACTGTGATAGTTGCTCTGACTTCTCCTGATTTAGATGACCCTGACAGTTTTGAAGAGTCCTGGTCAGGTATTTTGTAGAATGTCCATCATTGGGAATTTTCTGACATTTTACATATGATTGAATTGAGGCTATAGGTTTTTTCGAGGAAGATCATAAAGTTAAAGTGCTATTCTTATCATATCATATCAAGTATATATATTATCACGGTGACTTATCACTGTTGATGTTAACTTTGATCACTTGTCTGAGATAGTGTTTTTCAGGGTTCTCCACTGTAAAGTTATTTATTTCCTCACACTTTCCATACCACATTCTTTATAAAGATGTCATTGTATACAGCCATACTTAACAAAATGGAGAGGTAATGACCCACCTCCTAGTGGACAGAGTATCTGTATAAATTATCTGAGTATTCTCCTCAGTATATGCTGAAAGTATATATTAGCCATGACGATATTCCATTATTTCATAGAATTTGCCTTTTTTTTTCAGGTTAAAATACCATTTCCTATAGGAACACCATTGTTATTTTGTTTCCTAAATTTTGTTCATTCCTCAGATTAAATATAATCATCACTTTTTGTTCTTTTTCTCCCAGCCAGCTTTAAACATTTCTATTGTATACTTTTATACTTCTAGACTCATACAGTAAATGTTCCATATTATATTTGTGTATGTGCTATACTAAATGATTAATTCAGCAACAAAAGTCTCTTCATATCTAGCTAACCACTGCACCTTTGGTAATATAAATTATACCTCACATAGGATATGCACTCCCTCTACCTATCACCCCCATGTTTGCACACACTCATAAATAAGACTCCCCTAAAAAAAAGAAAAGAAAATTGAAATAAATCAACAACAAAACCTCCAGGAACTAATAAGCAATTACAGCAAGATTATAGGATGTAAGGTTTATATACAAATCAATTGCTTGACTAGATAACACCAGTGACAAAGTGGATCTTGGTATTATAAGCTCATTACCATTTGCATTAGCATCCCTCCAAATACAATACTAGAATAAATATTTAAAAAATGTATACCATCTATATGAGAAAGACTACAAAATTCTGACAAAATCAAAGAAGAACTAATTAAATGTAGAGCTATCCATGTTCTTGGATAGAAAGACTCAATGTTCTCTAGATGTCAGTTCTCCCAATTTCATCTATAGATTCAATGCAATCCCAAACAAAATCACAGCAAGTTATTTTGTGGATATCAACAAACTAATCCTAAAGTTTATATGGAGAAGCAAAGACCCAGTAAAGCCAACCAAATATTGGAGGAGAACAAAGTTGTAGGACTGACACTACCTGAATTAAAAACTTACTATAAAGCTAAAGTAACTAAGACATGATAGAGGTGCCTGGGTGATTCAGTCATTAATCGTCTGCCTTCAGCTCAGGTCATGATCCCAGGGTCCTGGGATCCAGCCCCACATTAAGCTCCCTGCTCCACAGGAAGCCTGCTTCTCCCTCTCCCACTCTCCCTGTTTATATTCCCTCTCTAGCTGTGTTTCTCTGTCAAATGAATAAATAAAATCTTAAAAAAAAAAAGAATGAAAAGTGGAGTGTGGTGGACAAATAAAATCATATTCAACATAGGTACAGTTTTGCTTTGTCAAAGCAAATTTATATTAAATAAAATTTATAACATACAAACAGGAATGGAGCAGTTCTAAAAAACAAAAACAAAAAAACAGCAATAACAACAACAACAACAACAAATGCTTAACCTAAGAAAAGGTAATTTGATCTGGAAGAGTCAGTGGTGTTAGTTATGTTACATGTTGATATAGGAATGATTCTTTAAACAACAGAGCAGGGAGTTAGCAACCATGTATTCAAAGGCAAGCTATGAGGGAACTGGTGGTAGTGGAGAAAGAAAAACATTATTACTTACAGAGAATTATTTATCTGGAAATTTTAGCAAACATGAAAAATAATCATTGCACAAATGAGTTGCACTTCTTTAAAAATATCATGTAAACCATTACATACAAAATTTTTAAAAACCAGGCACTCTGCCTTTTGGATATCTGAGCCAAGTAGATGGAATACAAAAAACAACAATTACAAAGTAAAATTTGTGAAAGATGACTAAAGAATGCAGGGATAACAAACTGCAAATGAGGCAAAGTTGAAAGTGGTCATAGCTATATGCTTTCATTAGAAATGTAAAAGAGGAAGTTCAAAATTAAAATTCCTTATGGTGGATAAAAATGGAAAAGCTCACTCAGGGTGATAAGTAAAAAACATCTTTTCAAGGAAGCTTCTTTCCTACATGTGCTCATCTATCTTGGTGACACTGAGCTAGAGTCACTATCAGCCTGATACAACTTGGTTTTGTCAAAGAGGGAAGAATGATTGCAGAGGAGTTATTAAGGCATTGAATGATATGTACAGTTGAATTTAATTAGGGTAAGTGATAAGTGATGGTTTTAGCACAAGAATTAACACAGATGGTCAAAAAAGACAAATTTAGTATCTTCAGTCTGGAAAATGTCAGGCTTAGCATAGATAATGAAGTCCTAGAAAATAAAGAATGAAATAAAGGCTCTACTAAAATGGCAAATGATTCTAGGAAGGAAAGCATGCACACACTATTCTTAGAATTCCTAAATAGACAATAACTATATTAGCTTAGCCTAGATTATCTGCTATAGTAATGTAATGACTGTGAAAACTGAAAACTTATCAAGGTAATAAATAGTCTAAAACTTAATTTTTTAAAAAAGAAAAAGTATAATGACTATATTTCAAATTTTATATTGTTTGTTATTAAATATCTTTCTACCCAAATATATTTATAACCTAGTTCATTTTAAAGTGGTAATTATATCTATGGATAATATTTAGAAGAGCTGAGCTTTGATCATTATTTATTATTTCTTGACATAATCTGAAAATTAATACTAAAAAAATTAAGTTATGTGTCTGTATTTCTTATGTAATATAAATTTCCAAGTCAAATTCTACTGTAGTAATAATTGATACACTATTATTAAAATTTGAGGCACCTAAAAAGCAGTATTATCAACAGAAAGCACTTGAGGTTTTAAACTAAGGTAGGAACAAACTAGTGTTGGCTTTTTAATGGAAGACTAAAAATAATGTGTCTTTTATTATACCTGAGATACTTAGTGTTTTTTCATTTGAACACCATGAGCATTTCAGAGGCTTCATTTTACATTAAATGATCAGTGACGTGATTTCATTATCCAATTCATTGCTTAATAGAAGTCTGTGAAGGTAAATGTTAGTTTATAAAGAAACTCCTTAGACATGTGTATAGTACAATGTTTGATAAAATACACACATGCACACACACACACATCAAAGAGGAAGAGAGGGAAGGAGAGAGGGATGGAGGGAAAGATGAAAGATGTTGCCACCAACAAACACAAAATAAGTGTCTTTGTGGCCAAATTCACAATGAAAATGAAAGCAGTAACTGGGATAGCAGCCCTAGATTTGTCAGACCCCAGCTTCATACATAAGTAGTTAAGAGTTTTATTCCTTTTGGAATAAAACTGCTTCTAATTATCCAGAATACTGGAAGCAAGATTACCACTTTTAAAGCAGAGGCTACTGTTGAACTTTGTTCAGAAAGGAGTCCAAAAAAATTTATAGACAATTGTCCTTATAGCCTATGTCTATATAAGAATTGGAAGAAACCATGTTCAGCTGACTGTATCTTCAGTATTATATCCTCATCACTGCAGGAAAAATAAAAGCACCTAAAAATGAGCTCATTGTTTCTAGTGTTATCAGAAGCTAGGGAGAGGCCATAGGAAAAATAAATAAATAAAGTAAAACAAAACAAAATAAATTAATAAAACAATGGAAAGAGAAAAAACAAATTAATTCTTGATACACTTAAAAACAAAAATGCAAAGAACATGAGTAAAACTAAGAAAGTAAAAAACAGTAAAATAAAAATTAGAATATGGGGCGCCTGGGTGGCTCAGTTGGTTAAGCAACTGCCTTCGGCTCAGGTCATGATCCTGGAGACCCGGTATCAAGTCCCACATCAGGCTCCCTGCTCCGCGGGAAGCCTGCTTATCCCTTTCTCACTCCCGC
Source organism: Spilogale gracilis (assembly GCA_004023965.1). NCBI lineage: Eukaryota > Metazoa > Chordata > Mammalia > Carnivora > Mephitidae > Spilogale > Spilogale gracilis. The sequence goes on from PITA01006283.1 coordinate 79,823, forward strand.
TGCTTGTGTTCCCTCACTGACTGTGTTTCTCTCTGTCAAATAAATTAAAAAAAAAAATCCTAAAAAAAATTAGAATATAATTTCATTAAGTGAGAATGATAAATTGACAATAATTATTAATATGTAAATAAATAGACAGATGTATCATATGTACAGATGACTTACATTCCACCGAGAATTATTTCTTCTGTAGAGTGGGAGATAGCAATCATTTAATTTTTCCCCAATACCTACTCAATTTTCCCAGAACAGGTATTAAAATGATGTTATAAACAAACAAACAAACAAACAAACAAATAAATAAATAAATAAATAAATAAAATGATGTTCCATTTCCACTACCATGCAGAGCCATGCTGGTCACATGTTTGTTTATGGGCTTAAGTTTGTTTATGGGCTCTCTATTCTGTTACTTTTGTTTATTCTCCTATCCTCAGGCAGTGTATTTTAATTGCTATAACTTTATTATAATATGGATATCAAGTATAGTAAATCTTTCCTCCTTGTTTCCTTCTTGAAGATAGTCTAAGCTATTTATGGTCATTTACACTTCCTTGTGAATTCTGCAATCACCTTTCTTAGCTTTTTCTTTTTTTTTGAGATTTTAGTTGTGATTGTGCTTTATTCATAAATCAAGGAAGAAAAATTTACATCTTAAAAGTAATGATAATCTGTTGCGTGAGCAAGGTCTATCTCTCCATTTAATTAACCTTTCTCTTGATGGCGTTGTATAGTTTCCTAGATTATCCAAGTTATTTAATATTGTTGGTGATATTACAAATAGTATCTTACCAAAATATGCCCTTTTGTAAATTAATTTTGAAGATATGTAATAATACTTTTAAATAAATAGCGCACAGCTATCATTATTATATATTTATTACTTATTTTCAGTTACTTTCACTAAATTGTTAGTTTCCTGTGGGAATCATTGTCTTACTTATCATTCTATCTGCAATATCTTGAAAATATCTTCCATACAACTAATATTAATAAGTATTCACTGAATAAATAATTTACTGAATTGTGTAAATAAAGATAATACTTTTAAAAATCCAATTAGTAAAGCCTCATGAACAACTTATTCAATTCTTATGTTTTCTCATCTGCATTTCTTGCCCATTTTAACAACTTTAATTCAGCATACCCACCATCCCACCACCATTTCAAATATACTTTGCTCTAGCTATTATAAACTTTATGGAACACTACTTCTTTTCCCTTCATTCTCTCTTTCCTACTTCCCTCTAACTATGACTAGTTGTGTGTAGAGAACATAATGATGCAGGTAGATGGAGGATGGGAGTGTAGAAAGAAGAAGTCAGAAAAGATCAAGAAAGAGAAAACTCAGGATTTACAAAGAATTATTTCAATTTCTTCCTTCACCATCTATTCCCAGAAACTCTTTGAGAAGGATTGAATATTGCAAGGTCTGGTAATGCACACTTTCATGCAATAGGAAGGAAACTTCAGATTTTGTTATTGGATGCATTCTGTTAATGAAAAAAAACCTCTCAAAATATAATAGACATACATAATCAAAAGTATCAATAAAACATCAAATGCATTAATTCATGAGATATACTTGGCCCCATGACTAACATAGGACAATACTTTCATTTATTTTTGACTTATCTTTTGTTTCGTTTTACTCTAACAGGCTAACAGTTATTTCAATTGATGCCCAACAGCTAAGAAGAGTTGAGGTCTCTATATCTAAAATTCTTTGTATCATTTCTAGGATTTTTTTTCTCTCACTGGCATGCTTCATCTTCAGTAAATATTGTGGGTGAGTATAACTTTCTGTCAAGAATTAATACCCAGTTTCCAATTCTTGTCCTCGAAAGGACAAGTATGAGGTATTGCTACTCGTATTGTATTTCTTTTACAAAATACAAATAAAATCTGAAATCATGAAACTCCAAGTTGTCAGTGGACACACATCAACTATTTTTTTCAAATATAACTAATATTAATTTCCTTTTACTTAATAAAGGAAATGCCAGTAGGACAAAAACTGTTTGCAATTATGGCTGAGAAGGGAAGAATTCCAGTTTACATACCCATCAAATGATATACCTCTCTACTGAGACTTCCAACAAAGGTGTTAAATGCCTCTCAAAAGACCTGATACAATTCAATTCTTACAACTGACCTCCTTTTTGATCCTTGAAAATATATTCAATAATATGAAAATTAAAGAGAGTTGCTGTAAAGTTAGGCTTTTCACATGATTATATTGGTCACCATCAAAAAAAAAAAAAAAGGAGTATAAGGTCAAAATGAAAAATGCTTAAATTGAAAAATAAGCCCATTATTGAGAATGTAAATTAGTTTGGGTTGCACATGGGAAATGAAAATTTGAATCCTAATTTTTTATTTTTCCAAAATAGGATAGTGATTTGGTGGCTATTTTAGGATACCAACTAAAGAAATGTCCAAACATAAAATCTTAAACTGGATTAACACTATGCAAATGAATTTAAGAAAGAACTACAAACACAGAGAAACCTGAACTGCAGAATATTTTTCCTTTCTCAGTTATGAATAACTTTTGAAGTCATAGTATTAACCTCAGGTGATACCAGGTTAGAAATACATACAAAGAAGTAAGATATTTCTGATGTTTTCTGTGAATATAAAGAGTGGTATTGGGGTGCCTGGGTCGCTCAGTTGGTTAAGCGACTGCTTTTGACTCAGGTCATGATCCCTGACACCCGGGATCTAGCCCCACATTGGGCTTCCTGCTCGGTGGGAAGTCTGCTTCTTCTTCTCTCACTCCCCCTGATCGTGTTCCCTCGCTCGCTGTGTTTCTCTCTGTCAAATAAATAAATAAAATCTGGGATACCTGGGTGGTGCAGTCGTTAAGCGTCTGCCTTCCACTCAGGTCATGATCCTGGAGTCCCAGGATCGAGTCCCACATCAGACTCCCTGCTCAGCGGGAATCCTGCTTCTTCCTCACTCACTCCCCTTGCTTGTGTTAACTCTCTAGCTGTGTTTCTCTGTCAAGTAAATAAGCAAAATTTTAAGAATAAATAAATAAAATATTTTTTTTAAAAAGAGTGGTATAAACTTTTGTTTCACCTCCACTATTCGAATCTCCTTTCATTCATTCCTGCATTCAAGAAATATAAAACTGGATTTAATAACTAAAATAAGCATAATCATGATCTTTCCATATATACACAAGTACAGAAGACAAGTTCCCACCCTTTACATTTTTGGAGGGAGAGAAAATAATATGTATTAGGGAAAAAGGAAGAGTCGTTTTTAAAACATTCAATGAAATAACAAAAGGCGATGAAAATAAAAGACCAAGTATTTGTAATACTATATTCAAAGCATTTTTACATAACGCACATGTAAAATGATGTTTATGCCACATTAAAGCAGGGAGATGGCGCTTGCAACTGGACCAGTCCAGGACATATGGCCACATCAGTTTCCATCTGGATGCTGAGAAAAAGAATAGTTCAGCACACTTGAAATCCATCTGTAGTATATCTTGGGTCAAGCCTTGCCTCAGGGAGTACCCAGGTAGAGGAGTTTGATAGGAAGGGTCTCCCTGGATTTGTTGACTTCTGAATCTCATGTTAGACATACATATGTGAATATTCTAGATTAATAATAAGAATAGAAGAATCTATGGAAACATATAGGACAGATTAGAAGAATATCATGTATAAAGAAAACACTTGGGTTAAGATAAAAATAGGGTTTTTTAAGGTGCATGTAAAAATGCAGTGAGAAGTGTCACGTTAGTAGAAGTTGTAATTCAATATAATGAACTAAGATTTTATGTGAGTCACATGTAGGAAGAAATCATTAGAATATTTGAAAGGTTCTGACAGCTTTGTGAAATAGTTTCTGTCTTTGGAGGTGTTACAACAGAAATTGTATATTTTCCTACTAAAAAAAAAAAACCTGTAAATTTGCCCTTGGGCTAGCTAAAACTTAGAAGCAAATTCTGTGTTGAGCAGGTTGTTAAATGAACTAGACTGTATCTCCTCATCATAAATAGAGCCTTGATCCAGAATCATATATTTATGACAGTAGTCATTTTGAATACCATTTTTTCTGTAGTTCATTTAATTTAGGGCATCATCACACACATGAAGTAAAATAAAATGCTATTTTATTTTAGCAAAATTAAACATTACTAGCTGTCCTAAATAAAAATAAATATTAAAATAGGTAAATTAATTTAATTTTAAATAGAGAGTAATTTCCCATTAAAGATTTTATACTTCCTGAAAAATATTTTAGTTGGCTGTCTCAAGAATGAATGTCCTATATACTAGCAAGTGCATGGTCTTTATCTAACTTACAGTCTCTGAAATATTTAGTATTTTCTCACATATGCAGCAGAAGCACATACACAACCAAAAAAAAGGTAGTGAAAGTGTTTCTTGAAATTGTATCTCTTGAAATTCCTTATTCTATTTTATAAGACCAAGTATATGGTTACATGATTAAAAGAAGGTTCATATACTAACACTTCCAACTTCAGTCCTTTTATCCAAACTAGCCATTTTTTTTTCAGACTAGCCATTTAATCTTGAAATTTTGGGTGATTTCTTGGGAAAGTTTACAAATTTTATTGATTTTTTTCGTGACTTCATATATCTCATGAGAGGAAGTGGGAATTTGTCTGTTAAACTTTGTCATTTATATTACCTGGGATATTAGTATGATAATGTATTTTTGTAAAACATTAATAGAATTGATGATACTAATTTAAATTATGAATTACTATAAAAACAGGTGAAAGTTAATAAATTTTGGTCCTATATAAAGAGGAAATATGTAAAGGGATTTTGAAAAACAGTGATTCAAATTCTGGAATATAAAGGTTTACCACATAGACATATAACTAAAAAATAAACATAAAATCAATTAAAATTTATTTTGAATTTTCATTACCATCATTGAGCAGTATCCTTTGGATACAGAAAGAGGTTTTAATTAATTTTCTATGTTGCATGCAAACTATTACAAATACACATTTTAATGCAAAATAGCTTTTTTTATCATTTACTCAAAGTTTGACCCCATACTTTAAAAAATCTTGAAAACTGTAGCTATGAGATATGTCTATAACTGGCATGCAGATTTTGTGTGCCCTCAATTTTGCATTCTGTTGAAAAGGCTCTCTCATGTAAGCTATAATAAGTTCTAGTTTTGAAGCAGATCATGGATAGGTCCTGCTTTTTGTTTTGTTTTGGTTTGGTTTGGTTTTCTAATTAACCTTAAATCAAGAGATCTGGTCCCAAGCTTCAATATCTAAATAATATTTGTGAATATAATAGGATAAAACAATATGACAGCAGCATACAAAAATATAGTTTATATTGTTAGAAACCAATTGTGATGATTTGTATGTCAAAAAAGCTGGGTAATGAAGTCCAATGTTAAAGTACTAATAGGGTGGGAGGCAGGGCAATCATGTCCTGTGTTCCTGTATAGAATGAATCGTTGTTCTACATTGAATCTTTGCAATGTAGTGTGAAGGATGCTGACACAATCAATAATTTCCTCTTAAAAAAAATAAAAGTTCAAAGATTCAATGTGAATAACATTATCCTATTTTCTCAAAAGCCCTTTCCTGCATCAAATAATATGTCTTCAGACAAGAATTCCAACTGAGTTGTGGCATAAAAAAAGATTACAAGGATTCAGTAGATCAGCAGGAAGCACAGAAAGAAAGCATCCTTTCTTGCAACTAGCTTGATTAAACCTAATGATCTAAGATAAAATTAAGATAACTAACTTATTATCAATATCTCCCCTAAGATTTTGCTTTCCTATTTGTTCAAAGTGAACAAATATCTGCTACATTTTCTGAAAAGGTTTTATTCTCACTTTATTTTCTTAGACTTCAGACTATTCTTGATTGGATCCTAAGACATCAATCACCTAAAGAGGAATGATTCCTTCCTATGCTTTCAGGGGAAAGCCTCTGTGACTCTGTTCCCAGTCCCCCTTCCCCCTCACCCCGCCCATGCTTGATAAAACCTAAGGGAGCCAAACTTTTTTTTTTCTTATTTTTTCAAAAATGGGTAACAAAATAATCCATTAATATAGTAATTCTTTTCAGTTTATTTGATAAAAAAATATTTCTTTCTGATTAATATTTAATAGAATTAAGTAAATGCTATTTTATCTGATTATTTTTAATCAAATATCCTCACATGCTTTAATCCTTGATTCATTTGAAAAGAAATGTATAAATAGGGAAAAACAACTTCTTAGATAAAAATTACACATTAAAGTTTTGCATGTATAATCATGCTATATAGTCCTTTTAATTCTAGACTTAAAGGTGTTGCTCTCTTCCTTTATATGTTGTGATATATATGAAAAGACATTAGACACAGTTATAGCAATTGATTTTGTGCCAAACGATTTTGGCAACAGTCTATAATTGTACTGATAACCCCATTAACTGAACCATTTCTTTTGATCATTATAAAGATATTAACATGAAAATTGAGCCAACACATGAAATAGGAGATGCGCCATAGTGTCCAGCATAATAAGGAAGCTAAATTTTCATCACTGGAAGCAAACTAATTATATTTCAGTATAAAAAAATATCTTTTAGAGCAACAACTGGTAGAAATGGTAGAAATAAAGGTATTACAGTTTGGGGTTTTTTTTTCCAAGATGGTCTTCTCCATTATTTCAAAAAAATTTATCTTTCCCACATGGTTGTCGGAACAAACCGAGTTTAGTTGGAATCCAGTGCCACCTGGAAGTAAACTAAATTTGTGAGACTGACTCCAGAATGTTAAAATGAGTTGATCTCATCTTAACCTAGTACACATGAACATATGTGGAGGTTTATTTTAGGTTATTCCATCATCAAACTTACATACTTATATCTTCTATTTATGAATACATCTATATCTCATTTTGAAATTATAGTCATAGACCTCTGTAGCATGTACAAATTTCCAAAGTAATCAATTTCCACTTATACATAGTTAACTTTCATTAAAATCATAGATTAATTCATTGAATTAAACAAAACATCAAACAGATAATGCGGGCCAAAATTTTCTGAAAGAGTTCAAATTTCAGGTAATTACAGTATTGATGGATGATCCTTACATCATCTTACCGGGACACAGAATGCCTAACATAGTATTATTTTTAGAAAAGACATATCTGTTTATACTCTTTCAAATGATGTCAGGCATAATGATGTACACATAAATTGTTAATGGTCTTTATGTATTCAAAGTGATCATGAAATATTTGAAAAAATAGAATTCAAAATTTAGAAATCAGTGTTAATAATTGTGGAATAAATATATGTGCATACACAGCTATTATTAATAAAGAAGTTAAATAGAGGTGGGAGTTATTATGAAGTAGATATACTTGATTTCTAATCTTTGCTATACTTGAACTTGATTTAGTATTTTTAAAGAAAAAACTTTTGCTTTTCTCTAAGTATTTATTTACTTATTATTGATTTATTGTTATTTTTAGAAACCCTTGTGTCAAGAGTTAACTTTCAATAGATCACCATGAGGAAATTGCACTGCAAGGTACAAACTCTCAACCATCTTTTCTGCCTTTAGATTATATTTCTATAAAGATTAATGTAAATATGCTTAAATCTATATAATGACTTTATATATACAATAATTTTAGTCAAGTTTGCATCTTAAGATTTATCTGTAATTTCTGATTGAAATAATTTTGTACTTATCAAAGGTTCATCAATTTTAAGAATGGGAAAATATGGGAGGAGGGTGAAGAGGTTGAAGAGGCTATTCAAACACAGAAAGCTCATTAAAGGGACAATAGGAAATCAGAACCAAAACAAACCATTTATTTGCTAAATATATACATAAATCTATATAAATATATGAATATGTATGAATATATATATTTGCTATAAATATATATTTGCTAAATATATGTTATTTAAACATATATTTAATGTGCCAAACCTTATTTTGATCTGACAGTACAAATAATGTATGGATCACACCTTCTAGAAGTTCATGGTCTATAATAGAGCTCACGACTCTCCCAAGAACATATAGTTTTCTCTCACCTTGATCAGCCTGCAGACACTTCTTCAGACCTCAGAAGGAAATAGTCCTGCAAAAAATTTTCTTCCTTTAACAGATACAGTGTTTCATGAATATATGTATACAGCATTTTTTTTAAAGAATTTATTTATTTGAGAGGGAGAAACACAGCTAGAGAGGGAACACAAGCAGGTGGAGTGAGACGGGGAGAAGTAGGCTTCCCTAGAGCAGGGAGCCTGATGCCGGGCTCAATGCAGGGCTTGATGTGGGGCTCCATTTGGGGCTCCATCTGGGGACTCAGGGATCATGACCTGACCTAAAGGCAGACCCTTAATGACTGAGCCACCCAGGCGCCCTGTATACAGCATTCTAAGATAGAGATCTCTGCATTAGATAGTTTTATAAATTATTCCAGCAAGAAAACAGGTATCTTTCTGATTATAAGATATGGGATATCCAAATATGGTATGTTTTGAGGAAACAAGCTGAATATAAAATATGACATAGAAATCTAGACTTAAAGAAATAAATATTACCTTTGGCTATTAAGTAAAGCTTTGGGTTTTCTTCAAGAGGGCAATTGGAAGTGAGATGTAATATGTTTCTTATAAATTCAAAGAAAGAGAAAACTGACTTGAGAATTAGACAATGTTTTCAATTGTTAGCCCTATAAATATCACTGTTTATGGATTAAGATATTCTAAATACATAACAGTGTCTCTGAAATTGGACACAGACATGGAACTTTAACACAAATTTCTATTAATAGCTTCATATCACTGCAAAAATACAGATATAATTTTTAAAATATATATTTCTGTGAATGACAATGATCTAATGATATAACTGTAAAATTATAACATTAGTGTTGAAAACTATGACTATAGTCATATTCTTAATGTATCAATGTCCTTATTTTTCCAACGCTAGTGGTAGTATTATTATATGTGAAAAAAATGATGAGTGACTTTGAAATTTTGGTGGTATATTTTAGTTTTACTTAGAAAAGTGGAAATAAATCATTATCACCCTGTATTGCCCTATAATTTTTTCCTGAAAAAAATTTTGCCAATATCTTCTGAGAATGCTCTCAGGAGTGGCTACATTCATGCCATAAGCAAGAAAAACAAACATATTTTCATGAACTACCTTACAAGGTGAATCAAAAAAAAGCTCTGTAAATTTTCACAGATTTGCAACAGTAAATAACATTAATAATTTCATGACCAAAAAAAAAAAAAAGATCATCTCAATGTTTCTTTTAGATTGGGAAAAGACAAAAACAAACGAAAGCTATGAAAACTTTGAACAGTCTTGGCAAATTTAAATGGAAATATGTTTTTAAATCTAGCAGGCAGGGTGGAAAACTCATAATTTTCAAAATTTCTCCTGTACATATTTTTCTCACCACTTTTCCTAAATTTAGTATGACTTATCTTATTTAAATAATTAATATATTCTAATAATAGAGAACGCTTAATAAATAATGTTACATAAAGGAGAAAACTATCATGAACACAATGCAATGCTATTCTGTTTGAGACAGCCAGAAAATAGCTCTTAAAATTTACTTTTCAAGAATAATATCATCTCTGGAAGGGAAAAACAAGTTTAGCAAGTTAAGGAACAGAGGTTATAAATTCAAAGAAAGAGAAAACTCTTTGAGACCATAAAATTTTTACTGTATCTATTATAGGAAGAACCCAATATGGACACAGAGGAACCTATCTAGTTTAACTGTTATTTGGAAAGAAAAAAATTAAATAAAATTTAAAAATCCACATATTTCCAAAATAAAATGAAAGAACTGAAGAGACATTTAATAACAATGTAAGAATTACTAAAGCCTAGTATATAATGGAAAAGGCTCAAATAGAAAAAATCAAGTAATTAATTAAATTTAGAACAAGAAAAATATAAGAAAAATATAGCTGATTGCTCATTACAGGTAGAGTGCTGCTGACAGTGTAAAATGGTGGAAACTGAATGACTCAACTCTTCTTTTTCTTTTTCTTTTTTTCCTATTTAAAAATGATACTCACCCTGAAAAAATACCAAACAAACAAATAAAAACTTGAAGCAGTATTGGTTTGTGGGAACCAATCTAAGTATATTTATTATAAAATGAATCTAAATCAAAGTACATTTATTTATCTCAACAGATTAGACCCCAATGTACTGAACTAGAGTATAAAATAGTCAAATTATTGTTGCCATCATGTAATGACTGCCAGGTTAAGAAAAAGTCATAACAAAAATTGAAGATGATCAGATGTTCCAATTTTTACCAGGGGAACAAAGTGGATTACACAAAACATTGATTGGAAAAATTAATGTCCATTTTGGACAAGATTATCAGATTGGCCAATAAAATAAAATGAAGGCAACTATTAAAAATCATTGATTTGTAGACAACTGAAGAATTCAATATGATTCAGCTTTTGCAGAATGTATCTGTTTTCTATTGTTAGTGCAAAAAATTACCACAAATTTAGTGACTTAGCAAAAATTGTGGCATGGGAAAATTATTGATTGAACTGCATCATTAAGAGAAGAAGAACGAACCATGAGATGAGAAAGCAGTATTTTTTCTGTTTTCAACTATTTAAAAATTTCACACCTATAATTAGATTTGTTTTGTTAGGCACTTTTTAAGTTGTTCAAAAATGTTAAAAATCAAAAGATTAAATATTCAAGAAGAAAGTTATTTAGTTAAATAACTTATAATATTTGTTGTCCAAGAAAGAGCTCCATCTTTGAAAATTTGGGGCATATTTGGATGTTGAAGAGGAAGGTCAAGCAATGGAAGGAGGCATGTATAAGTATTTTGCTATTAAAAGAAAAACATATTCTATTGTCTCCTTTAATTTAATGAAATTCAAATGAAGTTAATTTAAAAAACAAAGGAATAGGAAGGATCTTGTTTCAACATCTTCTTTACAAGTAATCTTCATCAAATTGACAGTCAAGAGTACATAAGATATCCAGGAAGAGTTTTTAGGGAAATAAAGGAAAAAGTTTGGAGGAATAAAGGAACTAACACCAAAATTTAAAGAATGAATGGAAGACAAGTTTTGGAGAAGGAAATAAGATGTACACAGAGGGTTATCATCTCCATTAATCTGAACAAGAAGGGGATACCAATTGCTCTAGTGAGAGCTTTGTCAGTGAAGCTGAAAGAATAAAAATTAGATTGCAGAAAGTTGAGAGAAGAGGATAGAAGGCAATAGAGAGGGCAGAAATACTAGATATAGAGCACTTAGCACTTTTATCAGAGCATTCTGATAAACTTCTCAAAGGAAGTTAAAAGAACAGTGTTGGGACCTCATGGCACCGGCTAGTTTGTGGACATGAGTGGAAGTTGGCTGGGGTGGCCTCTTGGGCCTCTGTGGAATACTCATGCATAGGTGACATAGCTGAATCTTTGCGCTTGGCCTCTTAGCCCTCGGGCAGAATGCCGAATTTAGCCCCACCCAGCAGTCCAGCCTGAAATCTGCCTAAGGCCTTAGCGATAGCTACCTAATGAGTCCTTATTGGCCCCTGCTACTTCCTTCTTTTACTCCCTCCTTTCCTCTCTATATAACTGTCTCTGATATAATAAAACGGAGATTGCTGCGCATTCCCGGCTGACTCAACTCCCAGCTTGCTGTGGTTTTTTCCCAGGTTTCAGGGTGGTAGCTGGGCTGTGAACACTTACCATATCGCTCAGCCTGGGGAGAATAACAGGCTGGTCCAGTTATCCTTCCCCCGCACCAGTGTTGCAGAGAGCAACAGAACAGATGCTTTTAAGACAATATTTTTTTTTAAAAGTAGGTTTATGTCAATATAAATAAATAAATAAATAAATAAATAAATAAATAAATAATTTTTTTAAGAGTAGGTCTGTGTACTTACGGAAAGAAGAAATGACACAAAAAGAAAGGCAGGTACTTCATGATATGTTGTCCTTTACATAAAGGAAGAGGAAAGAATTCATTGTACAGATGGCAGAATTAGCTGTAGAAAGTTTCTTCTACTAGACTATGAACCAAAGTGTTAGAATTATTTCTTTTCACATGATGAGGTTTCTGAGAAATTTTGCTAATAGGTACGGTTTTCTATAATGTTAAAGTTTGTAATGTATAAAAATTAGAGCCTTAAAATTTTAACTTTCATGAATAAAGCATAATGGATAACCACAGAGGTATTTCTATACCATTTATTAATAACTCATCATTAAATACTTAGCCATAATCATCTATTCTCAAAGATAAGCAATGGTGGGAAGATACCTATTTATAATAATTACACTCATGTAACCAATGTGATATAATGAGATAAGTTCTATATGTTATGTTTCAAGAGTAAGTTCAGACTCAATTTGTTAATGTAGAATGCCTAGGATAGTAGGAGAAAGAGGGTCTAGGAAAATATTGCAGTTAGGTAATTTCTTTTTTCAATTTTTTTTTAAATTGAAGAAAATATGTTTTCTAGTTTTATCTTTCACTTTTGTATTCTGTCTTTAAAGTGATTTTTTCATGAAGTCTGGAAATTGGTTATTTTAATTTTGTTTTTATTTGTCCCTCACATCAGTGACTTAATATATATCAATAGACCTAACACCATTAAAATGACTTAAGAAGGAACTTGTCATTTAATCCATTAGTTTAAATATATTCATCTTCTAAATAACTATCATTTCATGTTTGCTTACATAAGGACAATTTTTATTTATATAAATGCCATTTTCATGAGCTTATTCAACATACACTCAATAAACCTAAAATCTATAACTATTCAAGAAACATTCTATGCGGACCTGGGTGATTCAGTCAATTAAGCATCTGACATTGGCTCAGGTCATGATTCACGGTCCTGGGATCACGCCCTATGTTGTTGGCTTCCATGCTCAGCTGGGAGTCTGCTTGTCCCTCTCCCTCTGGCCTTCCCCCCACTTGTGTGTGCTCTCTCTCCTTCTAAATAAATAAATAGAATTTTCATAAAAAAAGAAACATTTTAGTACCTATAAATATGATTTCAATATCATATGCTGCATGATGATTTAGGAGGAGAAGAATAAAAAGGTTTTTGGGGGGAACAAGTGATTTCTATACCATAATTATGGTATAGATAAAATGTTAGTGCTTTAGATCATTAGGGCTGCTATAACAAATTATTTTAGACTGGGCAGATTACAAAGAACAGAAATTTCTCATAGTTCTGGAGTTGGGAAAGTCTAAGATCAAGAAGCCAGCAAATTTTTTGTCAGTTGAGGGTCTGTTCCTGGTTCACAGATCTGTCAAGTTCTGGATGTGTTCTTCATTCAAGAAGGTGCTAGAAAACTCTCTGTGGTCTTTTTCATAAAGGCACTAATCACTCATAAGGACTCCATCTATAGGAGCTAATCACCACTCATAGGCTTTACAACTAATACCATCACATTTGGGGGTTAGGATTTCAATGAACGAATTCTGTAAGGACACATTCAGTACATACCATTAGTATATATAGGAATATAAATATATTAGACATACTAGACCTATGGTACTTAAATAAATTTGAATCTTTAATATATTTTAGAATCAATGAAAATGTCTATATTTTCTAACAAAGATTTTCTTAGTTTCAAGAAATATTGTGTGTATAAATCCAAAATTAAAACAACAAAACATATTTTCCTGTATCCATATTGAGAAAGTAAAACACACACACACACATACACACACACACACATACCCCCCTCAAATTTTCACATGCTCTGTCTGAAAAATCAAAGAATATCACCTGGCAGAGAGCCTAAAGGAGCATAGGAAAAAAATATATGCAAATATATATATATATGTATATATATATATATTTAAATGTATATATAAATATATATATATATTTAAATAAAACTTTCTTCATTCAGGACCTAATACCTGAAGAGTACCACAAGACCATGTATCTGTGGTTGCTAAATAAATAATTTTGACAAAGATAATTATGACTGCATATTGGTACTGAAAATATAAAGATACAAAATTTGAATTGTGTTTTGTAGTAAAAAAAAAATTAGTTCACTATTTCATAATGATTCAACTACCAGTATTTTTCTCTAATTCTGCTATTTCCTGCACTGAGCTTCATGCCCTTTTTCTGTCCTTGGTTTTCCATGCTATAAGGTGATTTCATAAGCAGGACAAATTAGAATAGATTCATTTGATTGCCTCATTACCTTTTAGCATGAAGCCATAGTTGAATAACTTTACTGAATCTACTGTAAAGTAAATTGCATTGTAGTGGGATACCAATGCACATTACTGTTCACTGTAGGTAATAAAAACCTGTAGATTATGCAGAGGGCACAGTTTCTAAACTCCTAACCAAATTAGGAATCTTCTCCACAGCATTTATAGTAGATATTCATTTATCCTCTAAGTGAATATTTCTACAAATATAAAATATTAACTTTCAACATATTAAACTTGATGTTTCGATAGCTCCAACTGTTAGAATGTATTTCACTCCTTTATTTTCGTAAAGATTTTTATTTATTTATTTGACAGAGAGAGATCACAAGCAGGCAGAGAAGCAGGCAGAGAGAGAGGAGGAAGCAGGCTCCCTGCTGAGCAGAGAGCCCAAAGCAGGCCTCAATCCCATGACCCTGAGATCATGACCTGAGCTGAAGGCAGAGGCCTTAAGCCATTGAGCCACCCAGGTGCCCTATTTCACTCCTTTAACCAAAACCTAAATTCATAGTTCCTAGCTCTTCCCCTTTGTTCAATTTCTGAAAATATATATTGACTACATCTCAACTCTCTTCAATATTATAGCTTTACAAATAGTTAAGATACTCTTCAGGTTTTTTTTATAAATAGTCTAATGGGATTTTCTGTTTGCCTTGTAAAGTTCTAGTTTATGTCTGTTTTCTTTTTTTTTTTTTTTAAGATTTTATTTATTTATTTGACAAAGAGAGAGATCACAAGTAGGCAGAGAAGCAGACAGAGAGAGGAGGAAGCAGGCTCCCTGCTGAGCAGAGAGCCCCATGTGGGGGTGCGTGATTCCAGGACCCTGAGATGATGACCTGAGCCAAAGGCAGAGGCTTTCACCCACTGAGCCACCCAGGTGCCGTATGTCTGTTTTCTTGAAAGAACATTGTCCACCTTAAAATTTATCCCAGATTTTTCATTTTTTTTTTAATGAAATAGTTATATTAATTAGATCAAATAATCCAAAATGGGTTCAGTAGACCTTTAATTATTCCTCTCATCAACTGGCATCAGCTAGTAGTGTATATGATATCTGTGCAGTAAGAGTTATAACATGTGATTAAATTTGTAAATGAGCAAATATAACTCATCATTCTTTTCCTGAGAGCACTAAAATTATAATGCTAAGGGATAGGATAAGCCAGGAACAGCCAACTCCTTATATAGTAGCAGGAAAATTATTCAAATGCAATGCCCTTGCAAACCACCTGTACCAGACAACTCTGTCATGACCTATCCTAGAGCTTGTGAGATGCAGGAATCTACTAGTCTACAAAGCTACTAGTTAGTGCAGTCAGTAGGAAATGTGGAAAATTATATATTAGACATATGTGAGATATATGAGGGAAATAAAGTGAGTAGTGCTACTGTAGAAAATATAGAGAAAAATACAAATGTTTTTGTAAAAAGAAATTTAGTCCATTCTATGAGAGTATAAATCTGCAATGGCTTACTTTATGTTTGATGTCATTTTTTAATTTGGCTTTCAGGTGTCAGTAGTTAAAAAAACTTATGATGAAAGCAAATGAAAATAAAGAACTAAATTTCTATTTCTCAACAGTCATAATAAACAGAAATGTAGGAAGTTGGAAAACATGAAAAATGATATTTTAACATATGAAATTTTAAAATGATATTTTAATGATATTTTAACATGAAATATGCATTTCCATATCACTATAAATTATGACTTACTTCTTAATACATAATTATTCTTCAAAATTAATTTTAGTCTTTTGAGTCCCATGTTTTTTTGAAAATAAAACTTAAAAAAATCTTAATTATTGCTATAGCATCAATTATATTAGCTACAGAAGCTAGTCACAAAATTTAAATTGTGTCAGATTTATATTAGTAGATGTTTCAAATAGAAAAAATATATAAGACTATTCAAATAATAATTTAGGGGCACCTGGGTGACCTAGTTGGTGAAGCATCTGCCTTTGGCTCACGTCACGATCCTAGAGTTCCAGGATCAAGCCCCACATTGGGCTCCCTGTTCAGTGGAGAGCCTGCTTCCTCTCTGCCCCTCACCCAGCTCATGTTTGCTCCCTCACTTGCTCTCTCTCTAAAATAAACAAATAAAATCTTTAGAAAAATAATAAACACAATAATTTAATGTTTTATCCAATAAATTAAATAAAAGCAAAGCTTTTGGAAGCTCAATGAACATGGTTTTAAAGTTGTATAAATTCAGTTAAAATGTTGTAAATTGAATAAAATCCATTATATATGTAATAATACCATCAGTAATAATACTGACATTAACAAAATAAATTTTGGTGACTCACAGAATTATGGTAAGAACATTTCTTTTTCTAAATTACAAATTCTATGTAGCCAATGTTTTTGATATTGGTCATGTGAATGAATAATTAATAATTGCATCCAAGTGAGCAGTGATATTTTTGCAATTGAAACAGAATCTATAATTGTCAAAATGTGCATATACCGGTCACTAAAATTAACATAATTTTTTGAAATGAAGCTGATGTTTAATCATCATCATCATTATCACAATCATCATTTCTTTAGCACACCAATACACACTTTCATACTTTGCTGCCTGGCATCAATTAAATTTTAGAAAGATTTTGCAAAAAGGTTTGTAAATCAACTTGAGTAGACTGTAATTATATTGAACTTTTTATAAGTGAGTCCTCTACATTTGATCACATTTGTTTCAAAATCAGTTGGATATTTTCAAAGAATTTAATGAACAAGAAATCAAAAGAAGTCATTTTCTTAGTTTTAGAGACTTTTAATTATTGAAAATAAAGCTTATAAACAAGACTATATTACAGATACACTGAAATTTATTGGTACAAAAACAAACAGAGGAAACAAATCAAATGATTGATGAGAGTTTAAACAAGGTACTTATTTAATTCTGTTTTAACTCTGAAATTCTGTTCTTTGCCATAATATTTTGAGGAAAAAACTTTGATATAGGTTCTATTTCTTAATTGTATAAATTTATATAGTGAAACAGAATTCTATTAAGGTGGCCTAAAACTTACCAAATCCAAATTTGGCAAAACTTTAAAAATAAATGTTAAAAAAAAACTTATTCAAAAAATTTAAAGTTTCTGTGAATAAAGATAAAAAGCCTGAAAATACTGAGCTGAATTTTTGTCTTTCCTTATGATTAAAAATTAGGATTGAGAATTAATTATTCTCAAGTAATTAATTAGCACAATCCTGAGATTTCCAGGTGACTCAGAACTACATACTGTTTTCTCAATTATAAAATTACAGAGACAATTGACAGAAAGTGATAATAATTTTAAATGTATTAGAAATAAACTGCAGAATTCCAGATTGCAAGCAATTTTATTAATTATTTTTAAGTTAGAAAATATTATACAGACATTATTTTAATATCACAAATCTTGGGGCGCCTGGGTGGCTCAGTTGGTTAAGCAACTGCCTTCAGCTCAAGTCATGATCCCGGAGACCCAGGATCGAGTCCCACATCGGGCTCCCTGCTCGGCAGGAAGCCTGCTTCTCCCTCTCTCACTCCCCCTGCTTGTGTTCCCTCTCTGGCTGTGTTTCTCTCTGTCAAATAAATAAAATCTTTTTTCATTTGCATATTTTGGGACTGTTCTGTGATTTTTATCTTTTTGTAGGAATTTATCAACTTTTCTGATAAGGTTTATGCTGGCTGGGCTTGTCAAATCAATTTGGAATTCACAAATAACTATAACAAATAATTACAGTAGTCTCAGAAAGCAATGGATCGATTCATTTAGAGGAAGTCAACTCCAGTGTTCTCCATAGTGTGAACCAACACTGCTGGTGAAAGTGCAAATCAAGTCATCTCCCTCTCTTCACTCCTGCTTCATTCAATTTTATTCCTTTCAGAAATGTTAAAAGCAGTCTCCTATAAACATCCTTCTTGCTAATCTATGCCCAGGAACCTAACTTTCAGCGATAATAATGTCAACTGTGAAGATGATATTAAAACTGTGCCTGGAACATAGTAAACACCAAATTCCAAATAATTTATCAAAGGGCCTATCTTTAGGATGATGAGTTATCAACGAATAAATATGCTGAGAATGTCTTCTCAAAAGCAGAATTTCAAGGAACTCATTCATTTAATACTAGTTTGTTGAAAACATATAATAACTTTGTTTATGCTATGAAACCCTGAGGGAGGTCAAGGATTGCAGCTCTGATGTAAGTTTTATATTCTACCGATTCAAGGGAGAAACCCAGATTAATTTATAATCACACTAATTATACCAAATGTGGTAAAGAAAGGCAAGCTCCAATTACATAATTATTTATTGATGTATAATAAATTACTCTAAATCTTAAGTGTGTTAAAAGAACTATTTTATTTTGCTTATAATTTTATGGATCAGACACTGAGAGGGTTACTAGGGCTAGATGACTCACTTCTGAGATGGCTTTCTCACTTGTTGAGTTGGTGTTTGTGTATTAGCCTCTTTCTGTCTATTATAAAGAGGATATTTTATACTTTAATGTAGTTTATCTTTTATAACCGCTTTTATAGCCACTGGTTCATGTCTCTATTTCTTGATTATGGTTCCAGTGATAATTTTCCATGTCACTTTGTTCCATGTTCTGAGTTCTTGGTTCTGTCCTTCTTTCCATAAGATATAAAGACCATAATTATAATGAAATAAGCTTTTCAGCCTGTTTCTGCCTAAAGAAATTTAAGAGCTCAAAGACTTATTTGCATTTTATATTATCTCTGCTCCTTTTCATCTAAGCTGATGTAATGTGTTTAAGACTTTGTGAGCTTGTAGGGTATCAGATTTTAATCTACTCCATTATATGAAAATCATATCCACATTTCTTTTCAAGACAAGCTCTGCTCTGCCTTGACTCAAAAGTCAAGTTGCTATGCAGTATTTCCCTTAAGAGTCTTACAAGTGTTTTTGTCTAGTTAAAAGGGTCAGTGTGGCATGTCCTTAAGATTCGTACAGGCATGCTTTTATGGCAGAGAGGGTCTAAGAATACTGTTGTAAGATTCTAAAAAGTCTTAACAGGGATGGCCTTACATCTTCCAGAGGCATCAACACAGGATTTTGGAGCCATTCTTTTATAAAATTGACCCTGAAGCCTACTCTATTTGTATACTATTAAATTTGATTCTTTCTGTGAGATTACTTTTTACCTTGATAAATTTTAGTTCAGAGGTAAAGGAGATGAAAATTTTCTGAAACAAACAAGTCCTGAGTCCTCTGTATATTTTTTAAATTCTCCTCAAAAATGGAATAGTCCATCTTTAGTTGATCTCTCTTCTCTATTTTATAAACAGGCATCTAGAAGAGACAACTAGAACTTTCTAGATACTACCTGGAAATTTCCCAAGCCAGAACAAAGGTTTATTATTTACCTTTTCTGTTTTCCACTTTACCACAGGTGACAGTATTGCCAAAATTTCTACTGCTACATTATAAAGTCCCCTTTTCTCTAGGCTCCAAAGACATTGCCTCACACACCTTTAAAATGATCACCAGAAGCATCCTCAAAGCACTGAAAATTCTGACTAACAATCTCAAAGCAATGCAACTTGTTTTAGTTTTTGTTATAGAATAAGACCAACTACCAAATTCTCTGACGGTTAGCAATCTCATTAAAATCAGCCTAACATTTAGTCACTCTATATAACTATTTTATTTTGCTCATAATTTTGTGGCTCAGGGACTGGTTTTCTGTTGTGGCTGAGGCTACAAAATCCACTTAAAAGAGGACTTTTTAGGACTTTTTAGCCATCTGGATGGCTCAAATGGTTTAAGGTTCTGCTTTCAGCTCAGGTCATATCTTGGAGTCCTGGGATTGAGCCTTGTGTTGAGCTCCCAGCTCAATGGGGAGTATGCTCTGCCACCCCCACCCCCCCCCCAGTTGTGCTTGCTCTGTCTCTCTCTTTCTTTGTCTCTCAAATGAATAAATAAAATCTTAAAAAAAAAGAGGACTTCTTTTAACTCTTATATCTAGTGCCTTGCTCTCTCTTAGCTTTTCTCTCTCTCCACATGGTATCTCTTCTTCCAAATAGCCTGAATTATTCCAATTTGTAATATGCTAACTATGTGTCCTAGTACAAGTTTTCCAAGAAAAAACATTCCAAGAGGTCCAGGCAAAAGCTGTGAAACTGCTTATGACCTAGCTACATTGTCATTTTGTGGAATCTGTTGGTCCAGCAAGATGCCAAGGTCAGTCTACATTCAAAGATGGTGAAAAAACCTCACCCTTTCAATGAAGGAATAGTATGCATTTACAGGAAAGAAGGTAATTAATTATGGTCATGTAAGAGAGAAGCTAACAAATTAGCATCACAAAATCTATACAAAATTTAGTACTTATAAACAAACACACAAAAAAACTGTTTAATTTGCAGTTACTTTATCTGAATAATTTGAATAATCTAAATTAACTCAGTCCACTTACATATGTGGTTCAATTAATTTACAATAAAAAGAGATATGGGTATGGGCAACATTTCTCCATAAATCTTCAGAAAATCAAATTCAAAAGATCCTTTAGAAACTTTTCCATGTCTTGCCCTAGTAAAATTTAACTCTCATTTACCTCTTTAAGTCAAGAGATCACTCCACTAAGAACAGATCTCTCTAAAACTTGAACAGGTATGCAGTTCTATAAAGGCTCTGGCTACCATACTAAAGGTCAATTCATTGAAGAAATCTAGATCTCAGGTGGAATGAGTTAAGAATAAAGTTCAGGAGCAACTTCTCTTACAAATGCAAAGAATTAATGATCACTGATTTCTTCTATGCCAAGCCTGATCTCCAGGGAAAAGAATGGGACCCTCAACAAATGCTAATGGGTCTGTGCCCTCAAGGCAAGGTTGGCCTTTCAGTGGTTTGGAGTTTCACAGACTGTTTCCTTGAGAATTTTAAAAATGAATCCACTCTCTGAATCTAAACATTTTCTCACAAATGTGCAAGTCCTTTACTTAACACTACAAAACTTGGTACCAAGGGACAAGACTACAAATTCTTAGACTTTCCCTGTTACAATGAGGAAAAAAATCGCTTTGTTATTATTTCTAATCTAATGTCAGAGGCTTATATGGCAGGAAAGACCTGCTTTGTTTCTACAGATTTGGCATGGAAACAAGAAACCTATAAAATTCACTCTTCTTAAAAATGCTTGCAGGAAACTCAGGAAGGAGCATCAGTAAAGAAAAAAATGACCTGAAACCTGCAGCACTATACAGTATGATTAATGAAAATAATAATTTAAACTCTCCAAAGTTGTTGGGACCTCTTGCCTCCCTTGAGCTCACAGCCATTATCGCGGTTGCCTGAGGTTGCCTGATGTGCTGTCCCAGAGCACCTCCATGTACCTGACTTAGCTGGGTTATGGGGCCTCCAGCGTGGGTAGGCTCTTGCTCCTCCCCCCTCCCCCCCCGCA